>MU858362.1:0-19374 GCA_033297075.1 Rhypophila decipiens | reverse complement strand
GCAGCTATATGCTGCAAAGCATTCTATAGAACACGACCAGTCGCACTCGTGGGTGTTAGGCATGTGAGTGCGAAGAACTCACATGCAGCTTGTACTTACGGGTGCGCGGAATGATGAGGGACTGTGAACGCAGAATTGTACTGGTCTTGTGGCGGTTCAGTACAAGACTTCTTTGGGCTCGGCTGCGCAAGGCAAGGCGTTTATTGATGAGGGGAGGGAAAAGGTGGAGAGTCATAAGGAGTTTTATGCCCGGCTGAAAGAGGATAACCTCCCGCAAGTGTCGATTGAAGAGTTTTACCGGTTTATCAACAAGCTGGGGGTTCAGCTCGGCCCGGTGTTTCAGGTTCTCAAGACGATTGGGTCGGGGAATTATGAGAGTATCTGTGACTTGGTCATCTCGGATACTGCGGCCATGATGCCGGAGAATTATGAGCATGATCATGTTGTTCACCCTACTACGCTGGACGGGGCGGTCCAGATGGCGGCGTTGGCGGCTACCGAGGGCGGGCTGACGGTTGATCGAGCTAAAATTCCCAATTTTATTGATGGCGTCTGGGTCTCGGCGAAAATGTTTGACAAGAAGGCGGGGGCCAAGCTGGTCGGGTATTCGACTAGCAAGCCCTTTGGCAAGGCCGAGTATGTCGGTGATGCCGTCGTTTCGGACGAGACCTGGGGGGAGGAGCTCGTCACGATCCAAGGGTGCAGAACCGTTGCGCTCGAGAAGAGTCTGGAGGAGGCTGGGCGGGCGGAGAGTGGCGAGGATCATCACAAGCTCGAGGCTGAGCTGACCAAGATGGCTGCGAGGCATTGTTGGGGTGTTGATGTCGAGAACACGCCTGATGCTGTCATTGCTGCTTTGCTGGAGGATCATGTGCGCGGTGTGGAGGACGTCGATCCAGGATGGATTTCCGATCTGGAGCACGCTTGTTACATCTTTTGCAAGCGGAGCGTCCAGGCCGCCGAGGACCGAGGGCTGGATTTACCAGGAAGCAAGCTCTCACCGCATCACCGCTTGCTGTACAACTACATGCGAGCCTTGGTGGACGATGCTTCTCTGTATTCCCTCGAATGGCAGCATGCGAACAACTCCCAGGACCACTGGCTGGGTCTGTCTCGCGAGCAAGAAGACGATGTAATTCAGCGAGCATCCCAGCATGCCATGGATGGGGGCCTTCTTTGTCGAGTGGGCACGCACCTGGATGCCATTCTGGCGGGCGAGATTGAGCCACTCCAGCTCCTGCGCGAGAATGACCTGCTGACGAGGTTTTACCGCGAGGCCCTGGGCACCACCAGAATCCAGGGCATCATCGGGCAGTACGTCAAGCATCTGAGCCACAAAAGACCTCTCAAGGTGCTCGAGTTGGCGCTGGCACGGGCGGCACCACGTCGGCTATTCTCAAGACACTGGGCAGAGCCGACCAGGCCGCCAACAGGCTTGTCTCGTACATGTTCACGGACCTGAGTAGTGGTTTCTTTGAATCTGCTGTCACCGAGTTTGCCGAGTGGTCCGACTTTCTCGAGTTCAAGGTGCTGAATATCGAGAAGCCTCCCAACGACCAAGGGTTCTCGCTGGGAGAGTATGATCTTGTCATCGCCAGCAACGTCTTGCACGCCACGAGTTGTATCGGCAAGGTGCTGAGGCATTGCCGCTCGTTGTTGAAGCCGGGCGGTATTTTGCTTCTGGAGGAGATTACAAATACCACTGCAGCCCGAGTGCCCATGATTGTCGGGTGTCTTCCCGGATGGTGGATGGGTGAAGACGATGGTCGCAAGGGTGGGCCTCTCATATCGGAAGACAGATGGAACGTCCAGCTCCGCCAACAAGAGTTTGACGGCATCAGGCTTATATTCAAAGATGCGAAGCGGGAAGACGTGTATCTGAAGTCTCTTATGATTTCGGCTGCTGCGCCGGTGCCTGACCTACCTCTTCCACCACGCGAAATCGTCCTCATCGCGCCAGAGGGGGCTGACGATAATGTCTCCGGCTGCGTTGGCAAGACTTCCAGAGGTATTCGAGATCAGTTTGGTGATGAAAACTTTCTGATCAACCGAATTTCCCTCCTCGAAGCAGCAAAGGCGGACCCAAGGAAAAAGGCAGTCATTGTTGCTCTGGAAGCTCGCAAACCATTCATGGCGACAATTGGCAGGTCTGAGGACTTTGAGGCCATCAAAAAGGTAATTGTGACCGCGGGCAGCGCGCTCTGGCTCACCAGAGGCGGTGCCGTGGACTCGCCAACTCCCGAGGCCAATGTCATCGTCGGATTGGCGCGGACCGTCAGAGGTGAAGTATCCAGTGTCCGGCTGACCACGTTGGACCTTGACCCCAAGGACGTCGGCAGCGATTCTGAAGCCGCCCTCATCAGCCGCATCTTTAGGAGCCAACTCGACGACTCGCACACCGAGTTCGAGTTTGCCCTGCGCGATGGACAGGTCCAGGTTCTTCGTGTGTATACCGATCCTGAAGTCAGCCATTTGTTTGACAAGGCCGACGAGGACGAGCCCAAAATCACCGACACGCCCAAGGTGCTGCCCTATGGCGGATATCCCGAATCTTCGGCCAAGGAAACCGAGAGAATCCCGCTCCGCCTTGACATTAAAACGCCTGGTGTTCTCGACACGCTGCGATTCGTCGATGACTCTGACGAGCACAGCAAGCCTTTAGGTAATCTCCAAGTAGAGATCTTCGTCAAGGCCATCCCCCTCAACTTTCACGACGTCATGTTTGCCATGGGCAACGTCGACACGAGCATGAAGGACGGCGATGACGGCATGGGCGTCGAGGCCAGCGGCATCGTCACCCGCGTCGGGCAGGGCGTGACAGAACTGACACCCGGCGACCGCGTCGTGACATGCCACATTGGATCCTTCCGCACCCATGTACGCAACCACTGGTCAGCGGTGCACAAGATTCCGGATGCCATGAGCTTCACCGAAGCTGCGAGCTTCACTTCGGTCTACGCAGCTGCCATTTATGCGCTCGAGGACCTCGCTCGCATCCAGCCAGGCGATACAGTCTTGATCCACGCTGCGTCGGGCGGTTTCGGCCAGGCGGCCATCGTCATTGCCCAGAAGGCCGGAGCAGGCGCCATCTACGCCACTGTCGGGAGTGAAGCCAAGAAGCAGATCCTCATCGAGCACTACAACATGCCCGCGTCGCATATCCTCAACAGCCGTGACCATTTGTCCTTCTCGGCCGGGCTCAAACGGCTGACCAACAACCGTGGAGTCGATATCGTGCTGAACTCGCTTGCCGGTGAGTTCCTCCGTGAGTCGTGGCTCAACCTCGCGCCATTTGGAAGGTTTATCGAGCTAGGCAAGAACGACATGTTTAAAAATGCAGGTCTGGACATGATACCCTTGCTTCAAAACACCACCTTTACAGGTTTGAACATGGGCGCCATTTTCAACCACAACATTCCCTTGTCGGCACGACTTCTCAAGCAGGTCATGGCTTTGCACTCTCAGGGCGTCGTGCAGCCTATCCGTCCCATCTCAACCCTACCCTTTTCCCACATCGAAGAAGCCTTCCGCACAATGGCAGGCGGCAAGCACATTGGCAAGATTGTCTTGATCCCCCGCGACCAAGATCAAGTCCCGATGATCCCACCGCCGTCCCTAATCTCTGCCCGCCAAAAGTCGCTCGACAAGAACCTCTCCTCACTGAGCCTCAAATCCGACACGACCTACCTGATCCCTGGCGGCCTGGGCGGTCTCGGACGGGTGCTAGCGCGATGGATGGTCTCCAAGGGAGCACGCCATCTAGTATTCACCTCTCGATCCGGCGCCTCCTCTCCAGAATCTCAATCTCTCTTGAACGACCTCGCCTCTCAAGGCGTCGAGACAAAAGCCTTTGCCCTAGACATCAGCTCAAAGACCGCATTCTTTTGCCTCCTCACTTGCCTTAAAAATCTCAATTTCCCCCCAATCAAAGGCGTCACCACCCTAGCGATGCAAATCCGCGATGTATTCTTTGAAAACATGTCACTGGCGGATTTCCACGCTGCATTAGGGCCAAAACTCGACATCACGCGTAACATGGACTTGCTTGTACCCGACTCTGACCAACTCGACTTTTTTATTTCGTTGTCGTCCATCGACGGCGTGGTTGGGTCCCGCGGACAGGCGAATTACAACGCCGGAAACGCCTTCCAAGACGCCCTGGCAAGACGACGACGAGCCCAAGGAAGAAAGGGGCATAGTATCTGTCTTGGGCTGATTCAAGATATCGGGTTCGCGGCTGATAAAGGTGTCATTGAGCAGCATAGATATCTTGACAAGGGCGCTGCGGTGCGTATGACTTCTGGGGATGTGATCAAGGCTGTTGAGGCTGCGATTTTGTTTTCGGGAAGTGAAGCGGCGCCTGAGGATAAAGGTGTCAATGGGGCGGAAATCATTCTTGGCTTGGCGACGGGCGGACTTTTGAAAGCAACTGGGCATGAAGATCCGTACTGGATGAGCGAGGCTCGGTTTGGGGCTGCAAGGGTGTATGACACGCAGTTATTGAATGGACGGGAGACGAAGGGGAGGAATCAAGTTGGTCAGGCGGGAAATTCGGGAGAAGAGATTCGCAAGGCGTTGGCGGAGGCAAAGACGGTCGATGAGGCTGCGTCGGTGGCGTTGGCTGCGATTACGAGGAAATTGGCACGAGCGATGATGATGGACGAGGCGGACTTGGATCCCGAGAGCCCGGCCAATTCGTACGGGATTCATAGTCTGGTTGCTGTCGAGATCCGGGCTTGGGTGTTTAAAGAGTTGCGGAGCGAGGTGTCGGTGTTTGAGATTTTGAGCAACGCGCCCTTGTCGTCGCTTGCTGCTATGGTTGCCGGGCGATCGACGGTTGTCAAGGTCCGTGGGGAGGAGTAAATCAGCGTGGATGTAATGTTTTGGTAGTGTGATGGGACCACGACCGACTGTCGCTGCTGGACCAATTGTCGCGACACGGGGTGGACATGTCGAGCTCGAGTGAGGCTTGCTGAGCTGGCTTCGAAGGGCGATAGGGAGGTGATGGATAATAATTTCTGGGAGTTGACGGGTGGGCTCTACCAAGCCGGAGCCTGGGAGCAGGCAGTTGGTGCCGTGTCCAAGTAGCGGAATCGGTATTTTGGTTTTGTGATATCAGTTTCCCATTGAGCAGTAGTGGACACTAAGATTAGTGTTAAAGACGGATTCATTGGGTTTAAAAGGCTAGCCAGCTTAAACTTAGCGAGAAGAATACCAAACCAAGCTTTACCCTCCGCTGCTCGGCAACCTCGATCAGGATGAAACCCAACAATTTTCAAGAGACATCAAGTAAATAAACATAATCCACATAAACCAAACCACATTGTTCCGAGTGGGAATAAATATACGCTCCACTACAAGTAAAGATTGATGCCAACACCAAATCTTGAGCAAATTTCAGCTTGCTTGCTTGGTATATACGACCGCTGCAGTCCCTTGAACAGATACCCTATATATATCCCCCATCCAAGGAAGTAGTTCCAAGAAGTAAGATTGCGGAACGCAGGAAATGAATGTAGTGTTCTTACATTCTACTGCAGGTAAAACCTCTTATCCTTGTCCTCAACACGACACAGCACCCCGCCATCAATCTCCTCCCACCGCTCATTGCCCACGCACGGATGGCACCAGAGCACGTCGTCCGGGTCCACGGCGCGCTTGATCCGCAACAGACGGGCGTAATTCTTGCCGCCCCTGCCCCAAAACGCATGCCGCCAGTCGGGCTCCTCGGGAAAGGCCTCGTTGACGTAGGCGCCCGAGTCTGGCGCCAGTTTCCGCAGGGGCTCGAGCGAGGCGTCGGCGCGACTGTAGGCGGCGCGTTTGGATTTGCCTTCGTAGTCGAGGTGGGTCCAGGATTGGCCTGCTGCTGTTAAAGGTGTGAGTTTGCGTGAGAAATTTGGGGCAGGGAGAATAGAGTACGTACTAGTGTGGGAGAGTGCCTTTCTCCACGCCGGGTTGACTGCGTTTCCGCCGCCTCGTGGTCTTGCGTTCCACACGCCGCGCCCGGAGACGAGGTAGGCCGTTGCCGCGCCTGTGCCAGTCCCGTCGACGTCGGCGAGTGTCTCGTAGGCTGCCGTGAGGGCCGTCAGGTTTTTTGATAAAGCCGTCTCGTCGAGCAGTCGTGAGGTGACGACGCTGTTGTCGCCGCTTACGACCGTGTCGTGGTGGGCCTCCCACCAGGCCATGAACGAGGGGTACTCGGTGGTGTCAAAGACCAAAGGCAGGGCCGTCGGCCATCGTGCGGTGATGTTTTGTCGGAGTGGTGCAAAGATGCCTGTCGCGTCTAGGCTGCCGTTGATGCGGTCCTGGAGGACGACTGACATGGCGAGGCCGCTGAGGGGCGGCAGGTTGCTGCCGGGGTAGGGGATCGTGTAGTTGAGAAAGATGTAGCTGTAGCCCGAGACGCCGTGGCGTTCGAGATAAGGGAACTGGGAGATGAGGTAGGCGCCCGCTTCGAAGCCCGACCGGTCCGGCGGAAAGGATCCTACGACGAATGCGATGGCTGTGATGTTGGGCGAGGGGAACGTCTTGGTGGCCACCTTGGTGATTACGCCAAAAGTCCCGCCGCCTCCCTGTGGATTTGGGAGAGATTGTTTTCATGAGCGGATGTGGTTACCACGGAAAAGGAGAATGTCGACGGTAGCACTTACACCTCTCAGAGCCCAAAAGAGATCCTGGTTCTGGCATTCGTTGGCCGTGACGATGTCGCCTGTTGGAGTCACCACCTCAAACTCGAGCACCTGGTCGGCAGCCATGCCATAGCGAGGGGACAGCAAGCCATGGCCGCCCCCCGTCAAGTACCCACCGAGGGTCACGGTTGGTCCTCCCCCCGAGATCATGGCCCTGCCGGCTGCGGCGGCGGCTTCGTTGAGCTGTCTCATATAACTACCCGCGCCCGCGACGAGGCCCGTTGTGTTGATGGTGGTTTTGCATCCCCTGGGCTTGAAGGAATCAAAGAGCTTGATGCCCTTTAGCCCGTGGGTCCAGATGGAGAGCGAGTTGGGCGCGTTGGAACGGCCGAGAAAGTCGTGTCCCGAGGCTCTGACGACGAGTCTAATCTTGTGTTTTCGGGCTGGGGCCCGGGTGTGCTTGATGTCAGTTCAGGTTCCTGTGCGAAGCGTAACTTTTAAAAAGGCGCCCGTCTTACCAAAGTCCACGCCTGCCTTGACGTCGGTCGCACTGGTCGCGTTGATCACATAGGCTGGATAGCCGGCAGCGCTGCACGGTGCCGTCTCGAGGGGCAGGCATGTGTCGTTATCCCAAGCTGGCACCTGGGAGCCGACAGGGATGTCGACGTAAAAGTCATAAGTCTTAAAGGCAGCCTTGAGGTTCGTGCATGTGGTCTCGTTGTAGCTCGCCTGGTCGGCGTGACATGGGGCAGCCGGGGGCACGGGGGCAATCAACCGGCCGCCGACAGTGCTGTTGAGCGCCACCCACCGGTCGGCCGACGGCCATCCCGGACCGCCGGGTACCGCCCTGCATTGTCTGCCCGTGTGGGGTGCTGGATTTGATTCAACAAACTGGCTGAGAATGGCCACCGAGAGGACGACGCTCGACAGCAGGCGGACGGAATGAATCATGTTGATGCTCTATGCTTTGCAAGTTGACTCCAAAATCATGCCAGACGGTGGAAGATGTCCTGACATTTATATATACAGTTTAGTAGATCGCGGATGGCTACTATGCACAGGGCGTAAGTCGGGCCAACTCGAAGCCGTAAGCCGATCAATCAAGTCGGTAGCGAGCATGTGGTGGACGCAACGCCCTCTGATAGGTCGCTTCCCGTCCTTCCGTATTTCGTATTCCAGGCTGGAGGGAGTACCCCAGCCCTTGAGCTGACGCGGCACTAAGCCTGCAGGACAATGCCGCGATATGCCTTCTTTGGGAGCCAAACAAAACATAATTGTGGTGCTGGATTAGGTCTACCTAAGTTGTATTGGTCTTTACTCTTAGGGTTCAAGAAATCAAATTGCAAAGCGTCTCATGTCCTGCTTCCCATGTACTTTACCATATTATAACCTCCACTAGAGTCCACTGCAAGCGTCGTCATCCTAATTGGCACAACTGAAGGGTAGATACTACAAGTCCCAGTCATCTCCCCCGAACCATTTCGCCCATTCTCACGACCCACTTGGTAGTCTTTCCCTGCATACGGACCCAGCATATGCGCAGGGCCGTCATCACCACCATGAGCGCCCACCGATCGCCGAGCTCGCCGGTCCGCCCGGCGCCCTTGAGCTCGAGCGAGAACAGGCGATTCCAGGACATGACGTTGTCAAACACCAGCTCGGCGAGGACCTGACCACCAACATTGTCATCAGGATCAGGCCAGTCGTCGTCGTCGTCGTCGTCGTCGTCGTCGTCGTCGTCGTCGTCGTCTGCGGCGGCGGCGGCGGCCTGTATGTTTGAGGACGATGACGACGCCGGGAACCGGGAACAACAACGCAACAAGACGAAGCGAGTGTGTTTGCTGCTCAGGCCGCTGGAATCCACCCACTCGAATTCTTCGCGCTCCCGCATCTTGACCCCGACCTCGATGGCAAAGTGAAACGTCACGACGCGGCGAGTGCTCTCCATCATTCCGTTGGCGGCGGCGGCCGTACTAGTCGTGGAGGCGCGAATCACCTCGGTGACTAGATCTCGTGTGGGGTTCGTAGCCTCCTCGGCATCGACGGGCGGCAGCAGGATGACGCCCTCTAGGCTAAAGGTCGAGACGAGCGCATGCAGCGGCAGACGGTCCTTGTCGCCGGCGGCGGCGAGGATGGGCGCCTCGGTCGTGGTGCCGTTGCGCAGGTACAGGCCGGGCCGGAAATGCAGCGGTCCGCGCGGCGTGTAGCCGGGGTGGACGTCGACCATGTAGAGCCGCTGGTCACGGTCGGCGGCGGCTTTGCTATTGGTGGTGCCGCCGCCGCCGCAGAGTCGGACGTGCGTGAACGGCACGCCAGAGAAGTCGGTGTAAAAGGTCATGAGAGGAGGAAACGGGGTGTAGCCGTAAAATGTCGCAGCGGTGGCCGCTTTTCGGAGCAGTGGCCGGCCATGGTCTTCGAGTTGCTCTGGGGTGTGGGTAGTCTCGTCAGCCGCCGGAGCTTGGGGGTGTTGCTCGTTCATGGCGGTTGAGCTCATGAGGGGTGAGAAATTGATTTAGAGTAGATGCTGATGGATTTGTCTCCTGCCTCTAGTGTATGGAGTCACGGGAAGGACGATGAGAAAGGAGGAAGCAAAAGGTGATGGATTGATGGACAAGACAGTGTCCTAACGTAGGCACGCAACGCGACGCTTTGTAGAAAGCAGACGAGATTTCAGTGCTGTGCACTTTACCTATATTTACAAGGCACTGCGCATGAGCACAGAGAGGTAGTTGGCAAAAAGAAACCGCCGCCTTTTGCTGCAAATCCGCACCAAAAAGCGGTAATCGTTTTGGATGACCGCCTGACAGACTCCGATGTAGGATTGTCCCCGATTGGGTAACAGCAACTGCTATCGGATAAAAACTACCTACCCAGACTAGGCATCCGCGCCGGGTTACTGCGTCATATGTGTTGGTAGTTTGTGCATGCCTCACAGTATGTATAGGCACAGTGCTCCCGTCTTGTTGGTCTTTGTTGCAGAAGATGGGGCCATCATGTACAACGACAGGCCATGTCACGCCACCGGGATGCGTCTCAGCTAATGGCATCCCATCCTTTGCACCAGTCAACATGAGATGGATGGCCCGAATTCGGTCGATTGGAATGCTAAGCTTTGCTAAGCTTTCGCCCAGCACCGATGCCCCCGCTGATCCAAGTTCTCGGGTGCTGTGGCATACTTGAGTGACAACATCGCTTGCTTGGCTTCGGGCTGGCGACTTGAACATGGTCCGTAGGTGATTTCTGGCTGAGAATGGATGGCCAAGACAAGTTTATCATTCTCATTTTCTTCTTCTTCTTCTCTCCCTGCAGCCCCGGGATACTGTAATTACCCGGTAGGGATGCACCTCCCCTCCTAGATCGAACGCCCACAGAACGGTCCCCCCTTTTGGGGCACAGGACTGTTGGGTTTAGGATTCGCTGCCATGGCCAGGTTTGTATTTTCAGCGGTCTGCAGTGGCTGCACGGGACTTCTGGTCCGTTGGTTGTTCGTCTGATGAATCACCTGGATAAACATGAATCGTGCGCAGCGCAGTTGGTCAGTATTGTATCACACATGGAAGTTGCTCGTGTGACTTCTCTCTTATCTCGATCACCTTCCAAATCTGACATGTAATATCACATCATGCTCGAGTCAGTGCGGAACTTTGGCCGAAAACTTCAATGGCCGCACGCTGGAGAACCAACAAGCTGCGCTAGGCATGGGTCGAGAGCATGAATGCTGGTTTGTCCTGTTGGGGGTCATACGATGGATTCTAGGCTAATCATCACATACGTGGGCTGGGAGGCATCTGGCGTTTCTAACTGGAGCACCACGCCTGAGAAGCAACTTGAACGTTCGAGGTTACAGTGCCGCATACACGAGAGGGTACTGCCATCCGGGGGTCAGAGACACCAACACGCACACGACCCACGCATAACCGACAACTCGGCACAACCAACCCCACGCCCTTGAACTCGGTGGGCATCCAGGCCTCCTTGCATCTCTCCCTCTCCACCAGGCCCCAACAACCGTCTCGGCAACACAAACAGCGTAGTTGCCCAGAAAGAAAAACAGTTCCGCTTTTGCGTTGAGCGTCCCCACGACGACCCAGTCGGCGGCCATGTGGAGCACCGCCGACATGGCAAACATGCACAGCCCGCGCAGCAGCGGCGCGCCGACTACCACCACCATCGTGTTGCTGCTCCTCACTCTGTCATTCTTCCTTGGCAGCGCTGCCGGCATGTACGCTTCAAACACGGCCAAATGCAGCCGGTGCCAGAAGGCGCCCCAGAACCGGCGCACCGACCGGGCCTCTCCCACGTGGCCAAACAACGGCGGCGAGATGGTCCATTCCTCAACCGTGTCCCATGCCAGCGCCCATACAAACACGGCGCCGAATATGTCGTGTGCGGCTCCCAGCAGCACGTACGTGTCCATCAGCCATGCCCCGGATACGTATGCCCGCAAGCCCAGGTCCCTTGCGGACAGTGGGAGCACTCCCCGACTATCTGGGCCGAAATCAGACGGAATAGGGCGCAATATTTTGACGAGGAGGTAATAGCTAGCTAGGTAGTGCGCGGCGTGCCGGGTGCCGAGCAGAGCGGCGGCGCGCGTGCATCGAGTAAGCGCGAACCACCTCGCCGTGCTCCTGATGAAAGTACCAGTTGTAGCAGCTGTGGCGTCACTGGAGCGGCGGCTAGACGATGATGTCGGCAGCTGCAGCCGGCGAGGGTTTGCCCAGATGCGGTAGACGGCACGAAGCAGGAACCACCAAGTCTCACCAGCACTCAGCACTTGCTTGTCAATCAAGAGAAGTGCGGCCGTGTGCATGGTGATGATCAGGCCCGCCGGCGCCAGGACGTGGTTGAAGGGCACCAGGACTGTGCTGGGGAGACTGAGCGCGAGGCCGGCGCTGACGAGGTGCAGCGCCGCGAGGGCCTGGCGGGCTCCGGTCCCTGGGCGCTTTTGGATGGCGAGGGAGAAGATGACGGTACTGATGGCAAAGACTAGAAGCGGGTGGGAGGGATGGGGGTCCGAGACGAATGGGATTGGTGTGAAGAAGGACATTCTTTCTCTGTGTGTGCGCGTGTGTATGGTCTTGGTGGAGAATATACAAGGTAGCTCTTGTTTGTTTTTGGGACTTGACTTTTTTTTCTCCCGAGGAAAAAGTCGATAATCCTTTTCAATGGGATATTGAGGACTCCGAGTCTGGTAAGACCAAGAATCGTGTTCATCTCATCATTATTTCCACGTTACGCAGCCAACATCCACCCTACAGCCTCTCTGCCCGTCTTGAGCTCTGCTTTCGGCCCTTTGGCGAGTTTCCACTTTTCCTCCCCTGTCCACTTCTGGAGCTATGACTGTTCAGGACATCACTTCTCTGTTTCTCGCATAAGCTACTAGCTCCGTAAAAGGGGAAAACAAAATGGACTGATAGGCTTTGCCTCCCCAACGCATTTATTGGTTCCAGCACCCAACCCCCGACCCCAGCTCACATTCATTATCTTGTGGCCATTCCCGTCAGCTCTTCACCAACGAGGTTCGCCAACTAGCTCGTTGTAGTCCGTAAATGTACCTAATTTGCTTCATGTATGACTCCCAAGTCATGCTCCTTTCTTTTCTATCTAGGATGGCATGCAGGGTCTCTAGTATTCCCTGGTGGATTGGGGTACCATTCTACCAGGGTGGGATGGCCTGACACGGCCACTGTTGGTAGACGGATCCGACCATCGTCTCGTCTGGGTAGGATGGTATGAACAGTCTCTGTTGGTAGATAGATCTTGCTATCACACTGTCTCGACTCGATGGGATGATATGATACAGGCGGTGGTCTCTATTACCGGACGGCCTGCGTTCGTGGATGGATCCGCCATTGTGTTGTCTAGAGAGAATAGCAAAACGATGTCTGTTGGCAGATGGATCTGGCCATCGTTCTCGTCCGGGCAGGATGATATGACAGTTTCTGTTGGTGGATGAATCCTGCAATTGTATTGTTTGGGTAGGATGACATGACTGTCCGTTCGCGTATGGATCTTAACATCGTGTTGCCCAGCAAGATGCGAGGCAGGGGACTCGTGATGGGCTGGAAAGGGGGTCTGGTGGACAGGACAGAACACGACAGTCCATTGAATTTCACACTGCCCGGGTGGTGTAGAGAAATAGGATCGGCGATCAACCAACACACATCCCGACCCATCGTGCCACCTGAGTGAAGCGACATCGGTCGTTGGACGACACATGGACTTTTGTTGGTTGATCGGTCAGGTCGAAAGGCTGAGGCGGTGACACGAACGAGGCCGGGCTCCAAATTAGCATCACAGCAAACTAAGTCAGCAAAAAAGTATAAGAGGATGCGAGACACCCGCCTTCCACGACCAAGAACGAAACAACAAGACGCCACGCAATCATCACATTTACTCCAGTCTTCGCCTTGCCCCAAAGATCAAGATTAACCACCTCCCCTGGCTCCCCAAGCCCCAACTATCCTCATCAACAGTGCCCTTCATCGCTCTCGCCGACATCGCTGTGTGGATCGGGTTCGGTGGTATCCTCGCCGGAACCTTGACCACCTGGTGCAGAGACCACCCGGGCGACGGGTGCGTCGGCAAGCGCAGCCTCGTTCAGGACGTCCTCGCCATCCGCGCCGACGTTGGCCCCTGCAACGTGCCCAAGTACAACTTTGACATTTGCAACAACCAGCTGCAGGACCAGAAGAAGAAGGGCATCAAGGTCCTCGCCAATGTGCCTTCGAAGGGCGGTACGTTACAGTTTCTTCCTTCTTCATCAGTTTTTATTTTTAATTTTATTTTATTTTATTTTTATTTTTTAATTCTGGAGTATCATGTCATGGTACTGACTCCTTTTGGCAGTGGCCCAATTCGACAACATCCCGCCCGCCTGCATGAATCTGGCCGTGGTTCTGTCGGGCTCCTGCACCGGCACCGGGCCCCGTCCGACTCCGTGCGGCTCTGCCTGCATGAAGTACACGGGCATGTCGGACAAACAGCTGCGCCAGCTCTCGAGCTACCTGCAGAAGTAGTGGAGTACTAAGAGTGCTCGTCTCCTGACAGACGAGATTGAGGATGGAGGGGGGGGGGGGAGGAAGAGAATGGATGGAGAAGGAAGAGGACGCCTTAGTATAGTATAGTCCCTGCTCTCCCCTGCAACAGTTGCTACTGTCGGGGGTGCACGGGAGAAGGCTGCCCTTTCCTGACAGAGGTGCTGTGGGAGGTGTGTCAAGTTTCCCAGTATGGCTTGGACGGTGGTGCGGTGTAACCAAGTGTTGTGTTTGTGCTTTTTCTTTTTTGATTCTGTGTGTGTTTTGGTTACAATGTTCAGCTCTTCTCCTTCAGCCCTTGGATTGCTTTGGCAGGCTATGTTGTGGGTTTCTCTTCTTTACACTCCTTTAGCAGTTTGAATTAGTTGGAAACAAATAAAGCGGGAACAGTAGCCGTGCGATCATGTCTCCTGTAAGTGATCGACGTTGATTGGTGGACGGTCAATAAAACAAGGCATCCACAGACAATTCGTACTAGAAAGTTGCAGCTAGGTAGGTATTAACGAAGAAGGAACTCGAGACCACCACCAAGCGATGAAAGACACGGCCAATTAAAGCGAGACGCCCTCCACTCCAGACACCAATGAGAATGTCGAGTCATACCGTCCTCAAGAGGCCATCCCATCCCAGTCAGAAAATATCCAAAGCCAAAGCGAACCAGACCAAATCCAAATCCAAACAAAAAACCTCGTCAATCTATATACCATCCCTGCAATGATATCAAGCCCACCCCCCCCCCCCCCCCCCCGGGGTATACAGGCACTGACTCACAAAAAGATCAAGGAGCAGGAATGGCGCTCCCATCCCACCACGGGTAAAACCTCTCGTCCTCGGTCAGCGTGGCAATGGTGCACGCATCGCCCTCACAGCCCAGATACGGCTGCTCGTTGCCCCACCACTCGACCTGGATCCTCGCCCACTGGGCGCTAAACAGCATGATGATGCCCGCGATCGCAATGCCCGCGCCAAACGCGGCCGACAGGACAAAGTTGTACTTGGACCAGAAGGCCAGGTACCGGTTCCTCACATATACCCAGCTGAGCAGCGCGATGGGGATGCTGGGCATGGCGTAGCTGAAGCTGTAGGGCGCCCAGGCGAGCGGTCCGTACCAGAAGGCTACGGGGTGGAATTGCCGGATGATGCGGTTCTTGGGCCACTTCTTGAGGCACAGGTAGAGGGCTACCGTGAGCAGAATGCCGGCCGGGAATCCGAGGAGCAGTTCCTTGTATTGACCCTGGTGGCCAAAGACCTTGATCGGCCCGATGGTGCCCCAGAGGACGGAGGCTGTGAAAAAGGTGTTTGGTCCCGGGCAGAAGAATCTCATGGGCGCGTTCTTTTGGCAGACGTTTTCGATGTTGACTTGGAAGTTGATGACGCCTGTGCAGACAAAGGTTGAGACGAGGGTCGCGACCATTTGCGCCATGAAGGTGTGCCATGGGGGGATCTGCACAAGAGGCTAAGTTAGTGGGCACGGTAATTGCCTCTTGGACTAGTAGACAAACGGACCTTGAGGTAATGGGCAATCTTGAGATCGTTGGCGAACTGGATTGCATGAGCGCAGGTGACGTATCTGGACAACGGACGTTAGTAATTGTAGGCGAGCAAATGCGATGAACGAAGAAAAAAACTCACCCAAAGGACTTGAAAAAGTTCATGGCCAGCGCATTCCCCGGCACAATCATACCACCGATAAACTCGGCCAACACGTTGAGCGTGACCTCGATACCAGTCATGACCTTGATGACACCGACGGGAATGACAAAGATGAGCGCAAGGGCGACACCATACGGCACGACACCAACGGTAGTATAAGTCGGCCAAGCAGCGATGCCGATAAACCCAAGCACGGCGGCAATGAGAAGCGTGCCCAGGTAATACCACTCCGACACCTCCGGGTAGACCCCCATCAGCCGGTTATGCACATCTTTGTACTGGCCCGATGTGTCGCGCGTCTTTCTCCGCAGGCTCGCCCAGAGGTTCTTGAACCCCATGACGATCTCGTACCGATGAAACAAGAACACGTGGGTGACGGCGGCCGAGTAGATGGCAAAGAAGCAGCCGTAGACGATGGCATTGGCGGCGCCGAGGTAGGCGGCCGAGTAGTCCATGTACTTGTCGTGGTCGTACATGCCGTGGCTGTCGATGGCGCGCGAGACGCTGTACAGCCGGCCAAAGTGGTCCCACACGCGGTTGGTGTTGATAGGCAGGTAGCCCGTGTTCCATGTGTTGGTGTACCAGACGCCCATGATGACGAAGCCAAAGAGCCACATGCCAAAGGCGCGGTTGAGGGTCGAAAAGGCGGGGACCATCTGGTCAACACGTGTTAGTTTGGGATGATCATTGAACAGGCCTATGCCGCCAAGGATGGGAAGGGACTCACCAAAGGATCTAAGCCGTCGTAAAGTAAAACATTCTAGTTAAACGTCGGGAACGGGTTAAACATGCCCAGGCCATTCTGGAAGCCCGTCAGGATGTTGAGATTGAGATTCTCTGGTGCGATCCAGGTCATCCAGCTGAAATAGGTCAAGGCCTCAAACAGATAGTTGGGGAACCAGAAATAGACAAACATGGCGCCAAAGGCCCACATGAAGAACTTGTACCGCGACATAGAGTAGATCTTCTTGAACGGGCCAGGCACCGCGTGGTTCCTGTCGTTGTGGAGGGCCGAGTTGAGCGCGATGGTGACCAAGCTGGCGGGCCAGACGCAGTAGGTCGGGTACACGAT
Source organism: Rhypophila decipiens (assembly GCA_033297075.1). Lineage (NCBI taxonomy): Eukaryota > Fungi > Ascomycota > Sordariomycetes > Sordariales > Naviculisporaceae > Rhypophila > Rhypophila decipiens. The sequence continues at coordinate 2,983 of MU858362.1, read as the reverse complement.
GAAGCGGCGGGTCAGGCCGGCAAGACCGTAGCCGATGAAGTTGGTGGAGAGGGACTTTTTATCTGCCGTCAGCCATGGTCATGCATCGTTCGAGGTAGTAAAAAGAAACTCACAATCAAAATCTGGTAGCCAAAGCTGCGGGCGTATTGCTGGTTAAAGTACTGCGGCAAGACCTGGGTCCAGACAATGTACTGCGTGTACGGCAGCGACTTGGCCGTGTTGGCCATGATGGCAATGAGCATGTGTTCCTTCTTGTTGAACGGGCCGGGGTTGAGACTGTGCTCGGTGCCAAATAGATGAAAGCGGTAGTCGGGCACCCACTTCTCCCAGGCCTTGCCCAACGGAAAAGCCAGCAGCTGCACAACGTTGGACTCGATGGAGATGGCCGGCTGGCGGATACTAAAAAGCTGGTTGATAAAGGCCAGGAAGAAGGAGAAGAAGAGGCCGATGACCCAGGCACGGACGGTAGAGCAGGGAGTGCTTGGGTTGTCGTGATTGTCGACGACGGCGCGGACTTCGGCGTAGGGACTGTTATTCGTGATAAGGGGCAGCGCACGTGGCGGAACCCCCGGTGGCCCACGATCTCGAGGTTGGTGAGGCCTGGGCTGTTGGGCCCGTCGCTGCCGTAAAGGTAGGCCGCTTCGTCCGGGAATCTCTGAGCAGGTTCATCGTCGTCGTGACGGGGCCCGGCGAGGTGGTGCTAGGGCGGGTCAAGATTGCCGGGTCGGCCTGGGTCTCGGGAGTGGAGGTCGTGAAAGCCATGAGCGGCACCTCGGCGTGAAGACTTCTTTTGCTGGGAAGACATGTTGCACACTTTGCGGATGGATTGCTAATTTCTTGGTCGAAAGTGCTTTATTTTATACAAGTGGCAAGGAAAAGAGGCCCGAACAACCCGGTCAAGCCGATGCTAGTGGATGACGTGGGCTTGATGACCAGAAGCGAGATGAGGGCTAGTTCTGGGGGAGCAAAACATTGACAGATGGTGCAAAACTGGTCCGCTCGGTTGCCTTTCCCTCTCGCGGGACGGCGCGGTTTTCGGGTCGCTGCGGCCTTTGTGAGGACTGTGTCTGCGGCACGGCTCCCAGCAAGGAAGATGCGCTCGAGAGGTTCGGAAAGTCCGACTTCGACGGCACCGAGATTCGTATGGCTCCCGAATGTCACAGATATGATCGCCTCAGGCGCCAAGCCCAAAGGTGGCGGGTGCGGGGTAGATGAGGAATTCAATATTCACGCCTGACTTCGCCCAACCTTTGCCCATTTTTCTGACCAGCAAGCTTAAGCTTCTTCCTACCGTCGAAAGGAATGTAATGTATGTCTACGTTTGCAAATAGGCTTCTCTGCTCATGAAATCTAGCCCTCCATCGTTCCATTTTCTGTTACTTAACAAGCCAATATGGCTGACCCGTCCGGAATTCTTGGCGTCATCGGCGTCGCGACTCAGCTCATCCAAATGACCGTCCAGTTTGGGCTGGATTGGAAGGACGCCCCATCTGACGCAAGAGCTTTCTTTTTCGAACTCCAATCACTCCGAACCGTGCTTCAAGAAACACACAAGAATGTCACACAGAATTCGGATTTCATTAATGCATTTGAGGGTCGTCACTCGACAATCCTGTCACATCTCGGAGACCAATCACAGGGGACAGCTGCCAAGTCTATGTTATCAGCCTGCGAAACCGAGTTGGAAAAAATGGCCAAAGACTTAAAGAAGCGAGCCGAGAGCCATCGAGCAAGCTGGGAGGCGCTGAAAGGAGCATTTACTGCCAAGAAAACGCGAGAATCAGCGGAGAACCTCCATCGACAGTGTCAGGCTCTCAACAGTATGGCCGCCATCGACGCGATTGCTATTGGGGCAAGTACTCATTGCAAGGTCGTGGAGATGCATGATCACCAGCTCGGTCGGGAGAAGAAAGAGGAACAGAAACGCATCCTTGAATGGCTCACTCTAATCGATTACGCCTCTCAGCAGATCGACTTCATCATACAGCGGCAGTCGGGAACTGGTCAATGGCTTTTGCAGTCCCCGGAATTCCAGGAGTGGCTGCAGGGGGACAGGAAGACACTGTTCTGTCCCGGGATCCCCGGAGCTGGCAAGACCATTCTCACAGCCACCGTTGTTGAACATCTGGTCAACCAGTTTCACAACGACCCCAAAATCGGGATTTCCTACATCTACTGCAACTTCCGGCGAACCGAGGAACAGAAATTGGACGACTTGCTTGCGAGCCTCCTTAAACAACTTGCCGAGCCATTGTCCTCTCTGCCAAAAGCTATCATGGAGCTCCACGAACGCCACAAGATGAAGCGGACACGGCCATCCACTGACGAGCTCTCAAAAGCTCTGCAGCTAGTTACTACGTCTTATTCAAGAGTGTTTGTCCTGATTGACGCTCTTGATGAGTGCCAAACATCTGGTGGATGCCGCGGGCGGCTGATTGAGGAAGGACTCGGCCTCCAAGCACGATATAGCGTAAGTCTTTTCATGACATCTAGGTTTATCTCCGAGATCACCAACAAGTTCAATAAATCCTGCTGGTTGGAAATTCGTGCTAGCAAGGAGGATGTGGTGAGATATCTCGAAGATCATATCCGCCAATCATCATCTACAATCCAAGAGATGCAGGACGAGATCAAGAAAACAATCTCGGATGCGGTCGATGGCATGTATGTACTCCATTTCCTCGAAACAAAAAGGATATAAGCTAGCTCAGATAGGTTTCTTCTAGCACGAATTTACCTCGACTTACTTCAGAGGGAGGTTAAACCGAGGAAGGTCGGAAAGCCTTGCAAGGACTTCAAAGGCAGGTCACCGGCTCAGGAGAGGAGCAGAGGCTGAAAGTGCTTAGTCATGCCTATGACGAGGCGGGGGCCCAATAGGTTCGCGGGTACCCGCGAATCTAAGATTTTTCGCCTTTCCCGTTCCACAACACCAAATAATGTTTTCAAAATTCCGAAAAAAATTCCATCTATCTACTAAGTTCAA
>MU858361.1:0-19774 GCA_033297075.1 Rhypophila decipiens | reverse complement strand
TTTTTTTCGGAATTTTGAAAACATTATTTGGTGTTGTGGAACGGGAAAGGCGAAAAATCTTAGATTCGCGGGTACCCGCGAACCTATTGGGCCCCGTCAATTTTTAGACGCTTATGTCATCGCTTGAAGCAGCACCACCGAGGTCCGGGACCCGCACCGCACCGATCCGTTGCACTCCACAGACCGCACTCCACAGACCACACTCCACCTCCGACGACTGCCGCTCCCCATTATGCCGAACAGGATCCGGTCAACTCACAAAATGAGCCAGGTGCTCAGTTTATCAAGATTGGCACAGCCATTGAAACATTCTTCTGTTGGGAAAATAATTGCAATATCTCGCTGACCGAAACATGTCCTTGATCTGATCTACAAATGTATCCGGGGCATTGGCGGTGGGGGTCCCGTTCATAGTAGAATACAAGCCAGCTTTTTTCTATCTGCCCCTCGCTGACCGTGAGCCTAAACCAATCAAATTATTGAGGATTTCAGATAAAATGTCGGTGAGCATCATGGTATGTGATGACCCCTCACGTAAGAGGGGCCTTTTCGTCGACTTGGTCAGGTGAATGGTTCAATGTATTCAGATGAAAACAAGCAAAAACTGCTGATTGGAAAGATCCAAAGCTCGAGCCATTTCTCTCTCGAGCTACAAATTGCCCCTCCTCGTTCAACTCTTGCTCCTTTCCTTCCTCAACTTCCTCAACCAGACCCCGACAGCTGAACTGTATGCATACCCTTTGCCCCTTGCCCCTTATACCTATTTCCAACAAGCCTATGTTTGTCTAACCAGGTTAATCTACCTAACTAGGATACACCTTTATCTCATCCATCAAATAATCATTGATTCAGCCCATCACCCGCGACACAATGCCTGCCGAGCGATCAGCCCCAAAGAACCAATCCCGCGACCACCCCCACCAAAAGGGTAAGGGACGCCAGTTTGTGCTCCCCAAGAGAGAAGATCTGCCCGACCAAAGTCTCCGGAAACTTCTCCCAAATATCGGCATGAGATTGCCCTACAAGCACACCGTCTTTCGCCAGCGACGAGGCGATACCCGTGTCCTCCTCGCCATCAGCGAGCTCCCGACCATCACCAAGTCCAAACTGACCACCAGCACCGGAAAAGAAGTCACCCGCGTGAGCAAAGCCGAGGTCGAGCAAACCGTCGCCCGGCTCTTTATCCTTGGTGCCGACTTCATCACTTCTCCCGGGTTTCCCGAGGACCTTCCGCCACCGCCTCGCGATATTGAAAAAGCCATTGAGTTGATCAACATCACCGCTAGTGCTCATGGGTCTGCTGGAGTTGGTGCCATTACCTTGTTGAATGGCATGCGTCTGCATCTTATCGAGCAAAATGAATTGTGGAATGGTGCTCTGGGCTGGGTTGAGAAGATGAGTCTGAACATGTTTGCCGCGTTCTTTCTTATTCTTCGGGCCGCGAGGCTAAGATGGCACGACAACCCGGCCGTCCCGTACGACGACCACCCGGCTCTCTCCAAGGCGATTGATGAGTTCAACGAGGTGGCTACGGGTGTGGAATGGGGAGGCTTAGAGACAGCAATCTGGCTTCGAAATGGGGCCATGGGGTTAGATCCTGAGAGCGAGGGAAACAAGAGTGTGGCGAAGATTGCCAGAATGATGGAGGATCTGTCGCTTGGTGTTGACTTTGATGTTGCTTCTTTGGAGGAATCCTTGAAGGAGCTAGATGATGTCATTTTGTAGGTAGCTACATGTCAAACTGAAACAATAGACACCGTGTAAGAAGAAGGTTATTAGCTATTGTCCTTGTGAAGGAATCATGCAGGTCCTAGCACGAATAACTAGAACTACTAAGTTTTGATGCTTTGCTTGTCTAACAAATTCAGTGATTAGCACGTCTATCGGGGTCTAGAACCCACCTGGCAGCAAGTTGATGAAGGGAAGGTGCGATCGGTGCTTAACCGCTAAGAAGGGCAGAGCCAAACAGGTTGGGACCAAATCCAAGCTCGGGCACCCATTCAATCTGCTCCGATCATTCCGTCCGTTCAAAAGCAAAGAAACTAGCGCCAAATTTCATCAATTGAACAATCGAATGGGTTGTTGGTCTAGCTGTTACCATGTGCGCTGTCTCGCTCACATAGCGGGTTCGAGTCCCATCGTATATGACTACCATCATAATTTGAAAACCCGGTTCGCCGGGGCCCTCACCCGTGATGAGTGCTCAATAGGTGTGTGAGTGGAGGGTTCGGGGGTTGTAAAGGTAAGTCGTGGGTTCCGGGGGTACTTTTAGAGGTCAAGCTAACACAACAGGTACCAGGTAAGTGTGGGTGACTGGGGGATTTCGAGTGGGATTTCGGGGGATACCAAGACAGGCGGTAACAGCAAACCCATTCTTTTTTTGTCTCTCTTTCTTTCGTTGTTTATTTTCCCTTTTACTTTTACCTCCTTAGATCGATATGCCTACTAACGATTAACGAATAACCGGTTACGTGCTAATGCTCCTTCAAGCTTGTAGTTAGTCGACTGTTTCCCCGTATATTTTTTTACAGCCCGAACCTATCAATACAAGCAACGGGTTCCTAGGTCATAGAAATTCTCAGAAATGTATTCATGTATTCGGCTCTCTGATCGACTTGTGGATTTATAGACAGCTTCTATACCCGATTGCCCTCGCGGCACACTCCTCCCTTACGAGGCAAGCAATAGATTACCACATTTCACACATTACTATACTTAGCTGACAAACACTTTAGCCCTTGTTGTCGGTGCCGGTCTCGGCGGGTGTGCGACAGCTATTGCGCTCCATCACCACGGCCACGAGGTTGAGATGAAAAATCACACAGCCCCCCACCAGATCACCCACGCAGAGTGTACATTTAATCCAAATCGTCCCGTCCTTTAAAGGCAGGCTAACTGGTCTCAACATTCATCAATTGGAACTCGGGGGTGTATGGCCTAGTTGTTAGCCGCTCTCATCATCCCGCTCACATGGCGGTTCGATTCCCACCTAGACCTAACTTCACAATTCTAAGATAAAGTAGATCGATTTACTTGATCAGGTAGTGGGTGATGCATACTTCTAGGTGGTAGGACCGTTCGGGGGTAATTAAGAACATTCGGGGGTGATTAAGAACATTCGGGGATTCAAGAGGGCTCGGGGGTTTAAGAGGGCTTTCTCAGCGGTTAACAGCAAATCCATTCAACATTCTTTTTTTTGCAAATCTTTCTTTTTTCTTTCTCTTTCTTATTATCCGGAGAAAAGTAACTTGGTATTTTAAAGCCGGTAGTTATCTATACATGCCTGCCCCGCACGTTCGCTTATTACCCGGCATTTCGCCACGAATAGCAGCCTCCTAGCTCCTAACGTCCGAGAAAATACATGATCTAGCTCTCTTATATCAAGAGGTTATGGACAAGCCCACGCGGGATAAAACTCCCCTGAGAGGTAATCCATTAGAGCACCAAACAAACACTCATTGAGACACAAAGCTAATAAACCTCTCCAGTTGTCGTCGTCGGCGCTGGTCTTGGGGGATGCGCAACAACCCTTGCGCTTCATCACCATGGCCACAAGGTCGTCGCAGTCTTGGACAAGGTGCGAGAGTTTCAAAGGCTCGGTGACTCCCTCGGCCTGGGTGAGAACGCCTACCGACTGCTTGCCCGCTGGGGCTGCAACGTCAAAGAAATCCAAGACATCGGAAACCAGTCTCCCACGATGAAGATCCGGCGGTGGCACGACGGCAAGATCTTGGCAGAGCAGCCGCTGATGGACATGGCAGGGTATATCGGTCATCGAGGCGACTATCATGACATCTTTCTCAAATGGGTGCGCGAGAGAGGCATACCCATCCGGATGGGGTGTGAAGTTGTCGCCTACGACGATTCTGATCCGAGTCCGTCGCTGACGCTGGCCTCGAGTGAGGTGCTTACAGCGGACGTGATTGTCGCATGCGACGGCATCAAGTCCCTGGCACGGCACCTCGTCCTCGGCGCAAGGGATGATCCCGTATCGAGCGGCTATGCGTGCTTCCGTGCCTACTTCGAACCTTCCGAGGAGATGAAGGCCGACCCGCGACGTAACGCATTCCTCAAGCAGGACAGCGTCAATTTCTGGATCGGACCGGACCTGCATGTCGTGCAGAACACCCTGCGAGGCGGGCGCGAGTTCAACTGGATCTTGACCCACAAAGACGACGGCGATGTCCCCGAGAGTTGGTTCCAGCCGGGCGACATGGAAGAGGTGCGACGGCTCGTCAGCGACATCGATCCCGCGATTCGAGAGGCTATCATGTCAACCGAGAAATGCCTCGACTGGAAGATCTGCTACCGCAACCCGTTGCCCACATGGGTTTCGCCGAACTCGCACCGAATTGTGCTGCTGGGGGACAGCTGCCATGCCCACCTTCCGACCTCTGCGCAAGGGGCCAGCCAGGCGTGTGAGAGCGCTGGCGTGCTGGCTGTCTGCCTCTCCTTGGTGGATGGCGAAAATGTCAAGATTGCGACAAGGGCCTACGAGAAACTGCGATTTTCGAGGACCAGGGTCAGCCAGACTCATGGCGAGGATCTACGAGATAGGTGGCACAACGTCCTCAAGAATACGCATGAAGGGGCCGAGATTGACCCCGAGATGGTCAAGATCAAGGTGGGTAACAAGCTCTCGTTATATGTCATATGATACACCGATTGTCTCGGTCATTGCTAACTAATGTGGCGTGGATCGCCAAAACAAACAGAATCGACCTTTGTATGCCTTTGACGCCGAACACGATGCGCTGGATAGTTGGAATGATGTTGCTACAACTGTATCTCAGGAGCTGGCAAGAGGAAATATTCTGCCGCTAACGTCCTAGCAAACACAAGACACTTAGGATTCTCTCCAGACTGTATTTTCTTCAACATTGAGAGTACAGCGCGCTTCCATAGGCAGTCACAGCTAGTTTAGACCCATCACTTTCTTAATTTTGGGCCACAATGGCGCTTTCACGTCGCAGCCCGCAGCAGGAGCAGCACATTAACTTGGGCATATATAAGCCCTGCGTCCCTCTCCATCGGCCTAAAAACAGGAAGGAAGAACCACCAAAGCCCCGGATGACTACCTTCTCTACGTAGTCAGCCGAAACGGCGGCAAAGGGTAATCTTCAGAGTGATTTCTGGACATCGTCTATGGCGCGGAATCGGCCCTAATACTATCTAAGTTCGCTCTTACAACCGTCTTCTACAAGGAGGTACTAAAGGTAACTATGGTAAACGAGTTCCCTCAAGGCGCTAAAGGTCTTGCAGCGTCTCGTTAAGCAATACCCGCTAAACCGATACTATTAACGAAGCCAGTACTAGGTACCGACCAAGTAAGCCGCATCCACTATTCTTTATCAAGAGTCACCTCGTATGACCATGGTTAATCCCCTTCTACCAGGTGCTAAAGGCCTGGCTGCCTCCCGTTGGACAACATCAAAAGTGACGGCTCCCTTGACCAAACCAGCGCCATCAACAAAGCCAGCAGCATCGACTAATGCTGTGCAAAGATTCACCAACGGTGACTATGGTCAATCACCTTCCCCCGGGTGCTCGCTGCAACAACAAACACTGTCCAGTATCTGCCTACTCTATTACTACCTATCTCAAAGAATGATGTCCTCTACTAATTCACGATCAACATATGTACAGAACGCCTCCAGCGTCTCGACAATCTCGTTCACACAGCAAATAGCAACCCTAAGCCCAAGCGCTTTCAGTCGACTCCTCAAAATAGTGACATATATAGTCGTTCAACTCTTTAAAACGGCGACGGTTGACCAAGTTCCTCACGCTTTCTAGGATCGGCTGGTGTTGCTCATCGTGAGGCAGCAAGGCCTTTCGCGCCCGTGGCCTTTCAAAGGACAGTTGGCGTAGCTGGTTCGGCCGGCATTGCCCAACAAGAGGCAATGTATGACGACGCGCCCACGCATTTGCCAGTGTGATTGAAGCATATAAATTGCCAGCCACGGCCCACTAGCAACATAGACTTATAGCCACCGGCGAACGTTATCTAAGTATGACCTGCTGCTTATTTGTCCTTTCTCTTCTTCGAACAAACGTTGTTTCAACAACTTGGAATAGAACACTATGGTCCGCCGTACCACCTATGAAATAGAATGTCATTATCAGATAAGACCAGATACAAGTAGTCGATTCGAATAAATTCAGTGCTCGAGCTGTTTGGTTAGCTCCCGAGCCCACTACATCGACCGTATTATAAAAGGAGAAGCCGAGAGCGATTATAGTGAATGAACTTTCAACGTCAACGGGCGCACGAGGCCTTACTGCCTCTCGATAGGCACCAGTCAAGCCAACCCCATCGACCAAGCCATCGCCATTGACCAAGCCGTGATTTGAAAGGAGTCACACTCGTATAACTATGGACAACCCTCTCCCTAAAGGCGCAATGGGCCTTACTACTTGCTGTGTGAACGAGATTGTCGAGATTATAGGGGCCTTATATATCTTTTTTTGTCGTACCTGGGTGGAGGGTATTCCTTGAGATAGTAATACAGCAGGTGGATACATGTAGTGTTTGCTGCTAAAGTCAATGTATGAGTGAGTACTTTGGATCTGGCAGGCTGCTTCATATCATCCCCGTTTGCATTCGACACGGCGGCGCAGCAGACAATTAATGTGATGTTTTAAGATCATGCGATGGGTTCGAAGACTTTTGGTTGGGTTCCGAGTTGGCGGATGAATGGAAGGAAGCCCATCCATCAAAACCAACGGTGCGGCACAGTATCGATGTGTAACGGTCCCAACGGATGATTCCAGTCGAGCCAACCATCATTTACCGTTGTATCTGAAACTTTACAGTCTTATCATTCTCCTATACTGTTCTCTGTTCTGGCGTGTGCAGTCATTGGGTATCCTCTTCTTCACTCTTATTCCTGTTCTCGGGACTCTACCATCAATATCAGTGACCAGTCCAAGCATCAAGACTGGGCTTGTGAGAGTTCAAGCTGTCGCTTTCAAGAATAGATATCAACAACTCCAAGATGAAATCAGACCAGGTTCCTCGATACATGCCACTCAGAGGCGAAAGTAACGAATGCGACGACTATGAGAATTCGGCTATCCCACCGTGTCATTCCTCGCGCAGTCACCTCAAACCATGGAGGCTTGCCGTCTTCTTACTGGGAATGGGAAACGTTTTTCTGGTGGGCTTCATCGTCTCTCAGTGGAGCAAGATCAACATCTTTACACCAGAGCTCAACTACTTTGACATGGGGCCGATACCCAAATGTAATACCAAACCAATGGAACAAGCTCTTCAGAGACATACTAACATTGCAATCGTCAAGTACCGGTACGTCCATATGCGTTTGCAGACGACGATCGATTCAGGAATCTCGACACACTGAATAAAGTCGAATCTGCTTGGGTGGCTATTTTCCCACGTAAGGCCCATGTATTTTCTCTCCCTTCTATCATGTCCATCAAACTGATTCCAACAACCATGTCTCCCAAAACAGAAGGAAACGGCTTCGTCCACCTGTCCAGCCCAGAGAAATACAACCTCTCCCCGAACCCCGGCGTGCCAATCAACTCGGTCCTCCAAAGCAAACCCAACGCGTACATCATCTCGGCGTACCACCAGCTCCACTGCCTAATGCTCCTCCACCGATTCCATGTGACCATGTTGACGGCACACATGGAAATGTCCGAGACCGACTCCGACAGCGAGAATACTACCACCTTCGGCCAGGCCCAAGAGAACACGAAGGAGAAAGACAAAAGACCGTTGCTCGACGACGACGAGGTAAACCACGCAGAGCACTGCTTCATCTATCTCAGGCAGGGCGTACTCTGCTCGGGGGACATCACGCTCGAACAGCCGGACAATGATGATTTACATATCGGACATAACCCGCTCCATGGCTGGGGCACGGAGCATGTTTGTCGGGATTGGGACGTTTTGGGGGAGTGGGCGGAGGAGAATGCTGCTTTTTAAGTATCTCACTATCTTCCTCGTTTCTCTACTAGAAAATTCGACAAGAAGTAATTCCTTCTGCAACCAAAAGTGTCGCTCAAGGACGACTTATTCATAGGCGCTTGATATTCAGGGACCACTACTCTCGTTTGTAGGTACTAGTCCTTTTGCATATAGGTACTACTTGTATTGAATAGATACCTTGACTGGCTTGGAATAGAGGTTTTAACTGGATGGAATAAATGCCTTGACTATACTGGAATAAATACCTCGAATAGTTGGAATAAATGCCTTCGCCTTCTGGAATAGATGCTCTGCCTAGGCTGGAAAGTCGAATTAGACTGGTGCCTGTATATGAAAGAATTGGTGCCTGTTTATTAAGCCCCTATTCATACATTAGTTGTTGATAGCTCAGATTACTGACAAAGTAGCATCATGCCCAAAATGATCGCCTCTGAGCTACGATCAGGTTGCCCCTAGACATCTATTGATGAGGAGGAGGAAACGTCTTGTGGAATTATCAGTCTGCTCGAAGACAATACAGTCAACTTCCATTGTGGCAACATGAATGCCGTATATCGCTCCAGCTTGAGCACGAGGCACCAAGCAGTGTGGTTTCTCAGGTAGCCCATGGTAACAATAAATGGCCGGAATTTAGCGGTGATATGCAGAGGATTCCGGCCATTTATTGTTACCATCCGCTGTCAGGGTACCTGCTGGATGTATCCGGTGTTCGATTGACTTCCATAGACCCCTGAGTAAGTAAAGATCGGCAGCGACAGGACTCTTGCACAATATTATTGGTAGGAAGTGATTTTCTCCCCGAGTACCCGTGGGGTTCTGCATGGTTGAACTTGTGAACGGATTCTCGCATGTCTCGGGCCAAGCCGTGATTGTATTTCTCTTAGGCTTGAGACATGGACATACACAGTGTATCCGTATATACCTTACATTTTCAACCGTTATTGACATGAATATCAATCTGTATCCGCACTCTGGGCCCATTCAGCTAAGCGGAAGAGGACAATGAAAATGCCATGTCATTTGTATAAGGTATTTCAGTTGCTGACAGCTGGCGGGCAGTGTGGGGTACAACCTGGAAGTGCCACCTTCCCAGCCTCCAACCCTTCGTGCGTCATGCTCTCAATGACGTATGTCACTCCTGTCGGTTCCAACTTCCAAGACCATCCGTCCGGCCCGTGGCTATGATCCACCGCTGCCAACTTGCCAAAAGGCACAATGCCAGGCTTTCCCACTCTCACACAGCAAAACACAACAGGCAGGACACACGTCGGAATGCCCTGCTCTTGCCCTGAGCGGTCTCCTCTTCAGCCGGTACCAGTGGTATTTCGGTGACCCAATTTCGAGGATGGGGCCGGGGATGGGTTTCGCCCACCCATCCTTCCGGTTTTCTTTGGCTCACCGGCCTCTTTCTGTCCCCAAGTCTCCGTACCGGATTTCTTGACAGCCCTCACTGCTCCAGACCCCCTCCCGCTTTCCCCGTGGTTTGTTTCTTGCTCAATGTACAGCAGGTTCTCATAGCTTCCAAAGGTCTCCACGGGTGTGCCCTTACCCTGCAGCTCGTCTCCCGTCACAACCACATCCTGAATTTCTATGCCAAGGGACCACAACCTGTCAATATCACCACCTCTAGCTGCAGGAATCTGTCCCATGTGCAGCTTCTCCTGCTCCCGCGTTTGTTGACTCCGCAGCAAACCCCCTCTTCTAGTCTCTCCTTGGCCCAGTTCTCGAGGAAGAAAAGTCCTCTCAGACCCCACGCCGCCGATTGCGGTACTGTCAGTTAGGCGGCTCCAAATCCTCGAAGCTGCCTTCCAACGCACCCTGCCCTCTCAAGGGATTGGGGGAAACGGGGAAATGTCGCAAAGTTGTCTAGCATTCATCTTATGATCTCTTGGCGCCCGGGAAGACTTCTCTGTCAAGTGAGGAGAGTCCCGAGTCTCTCGTGGATTGGTCCCTGCTCCCCACACCCGCTCACGTCCTCGGCTCTCTGGAAGGGTATTTTATCCGTGACCGATCATCGGGGGCTTCCCCCGTGCTGGTCTTCTGCTCCTGCCCGAGATAGCGACATATTCATAGGAGGTCACTCCGTCCACGGAGAAGATGAGTGCCTTGCCCGCAACTCCAAGTACTCAGGTGTCGAATCCAGGACCCTCTGCGCTTGCCTCCGCATCAAGCCTGAGGAAAGAAAGGGGTGCGATTGCCGCACAGGTGAGTCTCAGAAAAGGCGCAGTCTCGGCCCTCGACGACGTCTCGAGTCTTGGACTGACCCATTCGGCCCTCACTAGGCATGCGATACTTGTCGAAGTCGCAAACAGAGATGTGACGAGCAAAGGCCCAAGTGTGGTACATGCCAAAAGTTCAAGCTCGAGTGCAATTACCGAGAACCCCAGCCGACCAAGTAGGTCCCTTGGCACTTCTCCTTTTCCCTTCTTTTTCCTCAAGGCTGCTGGCCGTCTTTGCTTCTCGCACAGATCGACTGACGGCTCTGTACCCTGATAGGAAGGACAAGACTCTGATCGAGATTCTGGAACGGATCAAGAGCCTCGAGAGCAAAATTGATGATCTCTCCTTGCACACAAACTTCCCTACAACAGCCCCCTTCGCTGCTGTACAGACCCCGGCGTTTGCTCCGACTACCTCCCTCGGGATTACTCCTGGTATTCATGGACCGCCTATCAATCCGTCTTTTCCTCTCCCCGAGCCATCAAGTGCTACTTCCGGGGCCGAGGACCATTATCAGTATGTTTCGTCGGTCCATCAGATGCTTGCCTGGCCCGCAATCCAGCAACTGCTGGCAACGGTACAGCCGAAAGTACCAAGTCTCGATCTGTCTCTGATCGAGCGAGATGTTCCCCTCCCGCCACTGAATGACCCAGGCCATATTGTCAAGCCTTTGCCGACGAACACTGCTTCAACTGCTACCCCGTCGATGAACATGCACGGCCAGGTCCATGCATCAGGTTCAATCCAAGTCTCAAGCCTGAATTGGGAAACTATGCAAAGGCTCAGCAAAGCCTACTTCGACTCGTTCAATCTTCTGTTTCCCATCCTTGATCGCCAGTATTTCATGTCTGACACACTTCCGTCCCTGTTTAACGGGGGGTTGGGTCAAGAAATATCCTCGACCATCGCCTTCCTGGTCTTTGCTCTTGGTGAGGTCGCTCTCGCAGGCGCTGAGGGTCGTCCCATTCATGTCCATCCGCACAATGGTCGGCCAAGCGGCATCAAAGGCGGGTCCAAGGATGAGCCTCCAGGCCTAGAACTCTTCAATGAGGCAAGGAAGAGAATGGGCTTCAATCTGACTGAGTGCAGTCTTGAGAATGTCCAGATATTTGCTCTGGCCAGGTACGCGTTGGCTGTCCCCTTGCTGCTAGGCCATGCAAGCTAACCAAGCCGGAAATATCAGTCTTTACTATGGTTCTTGTTTCCATTTTATGGTAAGAGTCTGGGCATAATGGTAAGTGAGTCTCTGCTCTAGTACAGTTAGCTAACGGACTGTAGGATTTCTGGAGAATGAACACCTCTGCGTCGTTAGCTTGCCAGGCTCTGATCACAAGGTACACGCCATATTCCGCTCCGTCTATGCTGCCAGGACTAACAACTCGAACCTAAAGCAACCCAGGCGAACTGTCTTCGGCGCGTGCGGATCTGATCAGACGTGCATTCTGGCATTGTTCTGTCATGGAAACGTATGGGCAACCCTCCCGAACATGCCATCATCTCAGTCTACTAATGTCTTGCAGCTGCCTGAACCTCGAACTTGGCTTTCCGCACACCGGGCTCGAGAAGATGGAGTCTCTCGTCGGGCTTCCGGACTTCAGTGGCCCTTTCTGCGAAGATGACTACGTGGCTAACCAGGAGTCCCATTACCAAGAACATTCCGCCTCGCAAATTGTGCTGCGACGAATTCTGGTGGAGTTTCATGGTGTCCTCAGCCAAAGCAGGTTTCCCTCGTCCCAAGTTCCCAATTGTCACTAACAAGACCCATTTGGTTTCTGTGTACGCAGTGGCTAACTCATGAGTCTTGCTTAATCTAGACCCTTCCACGCCCACTTCACTGGGGTCGGGACCGAGTCCATTCAGCACCAGTGCCACAAGTTCCAAGCTCGATCGCATGACAATCCATCATCTTGCCCTACAACTTGAGCAGTGGCGTGGTATGTTGCCTCCACACCTAAAATGGGAGGAAGACTCCCCCGGTGCATTTCCAAGCGCCATCCAGGGTACATACGGCAATACAATGTCCAGCATTCTGGCACCGCCCACCACCACACCTCTCTCGCCAACCATGGCTACGCCCCAACACCAGCCGTCTCGACCACGGCCTACCTCAACGCTGATGTTCACTACCGATCTCGATGCCGCCCCGGCCCATTATCCCTACGCTCTCGACATCCATGTCGCCCTCCTCCGTTCACGATACTACCACACAAAGTACCTACTCCACCGACCATTCATCTACAAAGCCCTCCATTTCCCGGATGCCGTGACCCACGACGACGCGGCCGGTGCAGCCGAGTGTCTCAAGGCGACTCTCAAATGGCCCATCGCCATGTCTCCAACTTGCACCAAGAAGCGTCTCTTGCCATGTCACTTCTTCTTTTGCCCGAATTTCCTTGGGATACTGATTCTATTGCATTTGAGCACGACGGTGCCGATCCTGAGAAGTATCCGGAGCACACTGTGTGGTGACCGCTTTGAGATGGACGCTCGGGAGACGGTGGGGCTGTATACCGACTGGATGAGGGACTTGAAGAATGTGGATGGTATGTCGAGGTGGCAGTGGGAGGTTGTCAAGGCCATTTACGGGCTGGAGGAGTGACTTTCTGGCTTATATGACATCGGTTCCAACCAACCATTTGGACGTTGATCTATTGCGTCGAGGTAGCCTGATATGTTGTTTTGGAGTCTACCTAGGGACCTAGGTATCTAGACATTTGACAGGCTGATCTCAAGACAACTGGACAATGTACATAGGATTATGGTACCTTGGATGCTTCAATACTCGTTCATATGTGAGAATCACGGACTCTGAGACAATCGTTACCACTTGGATTTCCGAGACAAAGCAGTGATTCGTGAGAGATGCGAGATATACCCGCCCTACTCATGCACAAGCCAAGCAGCCCCTGAGCCCCTGAGCACCTAAGCCACTTGAACAGTGCGGCCACCTGGCAACCAGTCTGGTTTGTTTACATGTCATGGCATCCCTTGTTTTGTTTTATGCTGCATACAACCCAACTCCATGGCCAAATTTTCCAGACAATACGGCGGTGACAATGAGATATGCCCAGCATTGTCCAAACAACACGGCGCCAGATGAGATCCGTTCGGCATTACCCAAGCCCCACGCCTGACCTGAGTGAGATATGCTATCTTTGGTCTATCATGGTCTAATATGTGTTTCAAAGACATAGAGCAACACATCTACCCAAAAATGCCATCAAGAAGAACCATCAGTTTCAAATCCTTCAAGATGTCACCAAGTCAAACACAGACCATCCATCAAGTACAAGGGTGAGAATGCTCAAATTGATAGGTATGTAAGGACGTTACTCGCAATGCCATACTTGACTAGAGGGAAACACATTACAAGTTCGAGCCCTTGCCTAGGAAGTAGCAAGTAGGTAGTAGGTAGTAAAATGTTAGGTAGGTCAGGTTGGTAGGTATCATATGTACGTCTCTGTGAAAGAATCCATGAACAATGCTTTTCCTTTGCAATTTCAACAACCCACGCTCGTTCCATGTCCAGCAAGCGCGGTCGCAATGCCCATGCTCAAACATCAATAAAAAAAAGCCTCCCCAAACACCGGCCAACGCAGCAGTCCAATATACAAAACGCCAATTCCATTCTACCAAGACTTTCCCTTCTTAGTTCAAAACTCAGCGCCGAACAAGCGGCGGCCTTTCCAACTAAGAATTCGGATCCGTCGAGGACCCCCCGGGAGGCGTCGCAGCGCCCTTCTCCCTCTCCCCCTCAGAGGGCGACGACCTAGGATCCGAATCAGGGAAAAGCTTGCACCCGTCCGTAGTCTTGCGGAAATAATGATGCACGTCATCATTAAACTCGTCTTCTTCGATCTCGAGGTTATCGCGATGGGGGTTGATCTCGCGCTCGCGGCGCATGCGCTCCTTCTCGGTCCACTCCTCGCGCATGTCCTCAATCTTTTGTTTTCGGTCGAGCTCTGGGTCATATTGCTTGCCTACTCCTGTCAGACGCTCCCAGAGCGACAGGTGGGCGGGGTGGATGGCGATGCCGTGGTAGTCGTCTGCTCGGCCTGCGCGGATATACGTCCAGCGGCGCTCTTGCTCCTTAAGATCGAGGCCGGTCGTGTCGGGGAGGTAGAGCCAGGTGAGGAGCATGCCGGCGAGACCGAACCAGGGCACCACGTAGAATTTGGTCTGCGTATCGATGTAATTGTAGAGAACAGAGGCGAGAAGGGCTCCGGCCTTTCCTATGCAGGCGCTGAAACCGTGGGCCGAGGCGCGGATGGGGGTGGGGAAAACCTCGCCGGCTACGAGGAAGGTGACGCTGTTGGGGCCGAACTGGTTGAAGAAGCTGGACAAGAAGTACATGGCCTGGAAGGCCTTGATGCCGGCTGGGCTGGTATAGTACTCAAACTTGAAGGCTGGGATGACAAACATGATGAAGCACATGAAGAATCCCACCTGCTGCATCATCTTGCGGCCATAGAACTTGTTGTCGATGAGCATGGAGGCGAGATAGTAGCCGGCGAGGGAGACGACGACGTTGACCAGGTTCCAGATCCAGATTGTCAGGACTGAGTCGCTGTCCGGGCTGATGACACGGATAAACTGACTCTGGAAGAGCTTGTTGCCGTAGAAGAACACATCGTTGCAGAACCAACCGCCTGCTGTGGCGAGGAGGCGTCCGCCGAAGAAGGTACAGGTCATCTTGAGGGACTGCATGTCGTAGCCGGTGACGTTGCTCTTCTTCTTGGCCGCGGCGAGCTGTCGACTGGCGTGGGGCATCTTGTAAACACGATAGTACACAAGCCAGAGAGTGCCGACGGCGGGGATGGCGAACGATAGTCTGAAGATCCATTGGACGGTGGTGGTGCCGTAGGGAGGATTGCCATCACCATGATGGAGAATCAACAGCAGAAGAATCAGCAGCGCCTGGTTGACGAATTGGCCCCAGCCCTGCATGAGAAAGGCCATGGTGACCTTGCGGCCACGGTGGAGACGGTCTTCTCTGGTTGAGAGCTTGCCGGCACCGACAGCGTTCTCCATGGAGGAGGTGGCTGTGATTGGGTATTCACCACCAACACCGAAACCTTGGGGATATGTTAGTCGTCTGTACTGCAGATGGCCCAGAATGTGGTGACTTACCATAGAAGAAAAGAGAAAAGGCGTAGCAAATGACCCAGCCTTGGAGAGTAAGACCCCAGCTGGCCGTGAGCATAAGGAGACCGATAAACATGATGGAGGCATCCTGGATCAAACCCCAGCGACGACCGATCCAGTCTCCAATGATGCCGACGGCTATCTGACCAACCATGATGCCGATCACCTCCAGATACGTCACAGAGGCAATCCAGTTGCTGCTACATTCTGTGCGGTCGTGTCCCCAACACGAAGGCCAGGTTGCGGCGAATAACGGTTCGATGTTGCCAATGCTGAACAACACATAACCCTCCAGACCCAGGCCAGCTCCGGGAAGCACAGCATTGCGAAAGTACTGACTGAGAGGGCTGAGGGGATCTTTTTTGACCATGCGCCCAAACTCTCTGAGCTCGTTCATGGTCTCCTCGGCCTGGGCTTTCCGGACAAATGAAAACCGTTGGCTGAAGGGCAAATCGGCCCAGTATGTGCCATCCTTGGTATAACAGTCGTCTGGGTGGGTTAGATATGAGAATATGGCACGTTCTTGGTCATCTGTGATCTTTTCACCACCCGGGGATATCGGATAGTGGCCGGGATAGTGGCCATGTTCGTCGCCAGTCTCGGGTCCATGAGGAACGGGCACCAAGCCGACCGAAGGGTCGTGGTGCCGGTGATGTTGTATTATGTCGTCTGACGCCATTGTGGCCTGCGGTGTAATGTGACGCGGAGAAGGCAGAGGTGGGAGGAGGGAAAAGAGGGAAAGGGAGCAAAGAGGAAGGACCTCGACTTAAGTCCCGAAGAGTATGATCCAGGGTAGAGTGCTATCAGAGATGGTCCGAGGATATTTCCAATCCAGTGGAATAGGACAACCTGGAGGGAGTGGATCGACAGGCCCGGGGGATGCTTGAGATGGTTGGCCCAGGTCGTGGGGAAAGAGACCCAAGTGGAGGGATGTCGACACTATTGAAGCAAGCTTTGCAGTTGAAGAGGAGTAGGTAGGCAAGAGGTTGCTTGTCGGGTGGAGAGGGAAGGCTCAATCGAAGGAAGGCACAGCCTATTTCAGTTTTTTTCGTGACCCTCAATGTGTGGTGCGGGTTTTTGTTGACTTCGGAGGGGAAGGGGGCCGCTCTCTGCCGAAGACAGTGAAAGAGGGGCAGGTGGTAGGGCTAATAGCGTAACAAATGTACGGGATGCGCCGACAGGAAGCGTGATGCGAGGTCACAGTTAAAAGAGAGAAGAGATAGAAGGTTAAGAAGGGAAGTACCACATAGAATTAAAAGAGTGGCCAATCAAGAAGGTGAAAGGAAGGGAATGCTGGAATGTTTGATCTGAGTGGTCGTTCAGGGTTCCATAGACTTTGCGGCCTCTCCACACCACGCTTCGAAAACGAAAAAGAGAGTGTGTGAGTTGAGCTGGAAGACGGGAGGAAGGAAGTCTCAGGGATCCAGGGTGTGTGGTCTATTCAGGATGGCATTCACCAATGAAGAAAAAAGGTACAAAGCAAAAAACCGGGCCCGGGGATGAGGAACATAACGCTGCAACTTTATACAGTGGCGTTGATGTCTCGTCACCCAGAGGTCGACGGGGAAGACAGCAGCGCAAGCTCCCTCAGTTGACGAAAAAGCAAGGGAGAAAACAGTGTCAATTAAGGCAAGAAGGAAGGGACGGGGTACTTGCCGATTGCCATAGCTCCATGGTCCAGTCTCTAGGTCGCCACACCTAGGGTTTATTTGGCTCTCCCGGTCGTGTCAGTTCACACCGACTGTCCGATGCTTTTTGTTTCGGCTCCACTCGGGGTTCCATGGTCACGAATCGTCACCTGCTGTAATTCGTTTTACGTTTCAGTTTCAGAATATGTATGAGAAGTGCCATATGAATATCTGATCGCAGAGATGGATCGTTTGGAATCGTCACCGACGACTGGTGGTGGGATGAAGGAGAGGAGAAAAAGTTGAGAGCCGGGGAAGGATTAAATAAGCCCATAACATTCAAGTGCTGAGAAGAACAAGCGGGCTAATTGGAACTGCCTGAGGCTAAGCTCGCCAAAAAAGGACGGAGGAGCACTCTCTGTCTCACGATTGCGCTGATGAAGCCATATACAAACAGCTGGATGGAAGTTTATATGAGAAACGTGAGCCATCCTGTCCGCGAACACCGCTCGCCTTCTCGGTTCTCTGGGATGTTTTAAGTACGTAGCAATTCCTGTCAATATCATCATGAAGAACATGCCCGAGTTACTGGACGTGCAGAACGCGGGCAGAGGAAGGTTCAAACCCGGAAAGACCGACGAAAAAGCTCGAGGATGTAAAGTGGAAATAGAAAACTGGTGGCGTTTCGCCAAGAACTCAACAGCCAGAGATCCAGATTGTGGGGTCAAGCCAAGCGGCTGTACCAAGAGATTGCCAAGCAAAGTTAGCATGCTCCAGTGCGCCCCATGGTGCCCCGCGCTAGCGCTGCGTAACGAAAACGGTAAATCGGCACGCGACACTCAAAATCCATTGCAATTGCCCACTTCTGAGGTTCAGGTCGCACATTGAATTGCTGGCCAATGAGATGAGAGAATCTACCCACGTGTGTGGTCGACAGGCTGAGAGACCCTGAGCTTTGAGCTGTTTCTTTAAAGCTGGGAGTGGGGGACAGTGGAACAGAGGGAGAAAATATGCGTTGATGTCATGCGGCGGCAGAACACAAAAGACACACGGACAAGGGCCTTGTTCTTGCCTTGTGGTAGTGTACGCAGGGACATTTTCACGGGATTGGGATTTTGACTTCATCCCATCCAACGGTCTGTCGGCAAGACCTCCTGTTTGAACCCTCGGTCGATGAGGAAGGCATCAAAACCGGATATGTCGGTCTTTGCGTTTTGCTCAGTAAGACCGATTCGTATCTGGGGTATAAGAAAAAAAATCTTCCTGTAATATTTTGAGATTTGACAACGTGCTCTTGTTCTCGTCTGTCAAGAGGTCGAATCCTTTTTACCACAGGAATGCCCGAATCCAACATGTCGTCACGTCTAATATCGATGATTATCAAGCGCACAACAGGTTCAATTAATACACGTGTACATAACAGGGGTTCGCAGCTTCATTGGCCGGCAGCTACAATGCTTGATTGACGGCCCGCAGGTTTGGCAAATGCTTCTGTGGTCTTGGTAGTCTTGGAAATTCTTGGGACAGATCTTGGGATCGTCCAAATGCTCCAGCTTTTTTTCTGGGCTCCTTGGTGAAGGGAAGCCGTGGGCTTGGAAGAAGCTTTTTGGCAAGTCTTGGGATTTCTTGGGAAGCTGCCTTGGCTTCCTTGGTACGGAGTAGAAAAGTCTTCCTTTGAAGACAAGTGGTGCATGTACTGTGCATCGCATGGTGTGTGTTGGTGAACTTGCGGATCTCGTCTCCGAGACTCCGACCGCGGCTTGTGCAGAACGAGAAGCCAAACGGTGGTTTCGGGTGTCCGATTGCACGTCGGGGCGTGGAGTTACGCGCTGTGGCGGTGGACGTGATTACGTCTATGTACCGGATGTACCTCATTTGGAGCGTTCGAATCTGCTGTTAGTAGTAACGGCGGTGTGCTGACGTTACTTTAGTGCATCTGTGGCTGATAGGCTAAATTTGCGGGCAGATTTGGAGTTCACTAACACTGTGGCTATGCGGTACCTCCTCTACGTCGTCCGAGAATAGAGTTTCGGCCGGCCACTAGAAAATTTGAAGCTTCCAGTCCCGGTCTATCCAGCATCCAGATTTCAAGACTACCGGCAGCGGGGGATGTGCGTGCCCATGATCGCTGTGACCCTGCTCTATCATGCCCTTGGAATTTGGGTGAAGTACAGTACACTCAACGAATGACCTAGAGAAATTCCCTGATCAGAATGCCAGCCGTTCACATCGTAGTTATCGTCGAGAGCTATGAGTATGTAAAGAATGATAATAGTACATATAGCCTATATCCAAAATTTTACCATAAATGCTAGAATCCTTCTTAAAGAAAGTGGGTATCCGTTCCAACTATCTATACAAAAACAATCCTTACTCTATAGTTATAGTAAGTAAGTAAATAAGAGATAAAGCTATTAATAGCCCTACTATATTATAGTTATTCTAAGTTAAAGAAGAAAGAGGAAAGGATTAAATAATATAAAGATTAACGTACTTGCATAACGAAGCGCGCAGCATAACGAAGCGCGTAGTTTCCCCCCACCACACGCTTTCATACTGACTATTACACAAACAATCACCCTCAATTAATCCAAACTATACAAAATACTCATCTTCAGAGATCTCCCAGACTACTTGACAAGTTCGTACATTATGGCCAGTCTTGCCGCAGTTCTTACAGCGTCGAACGCGCTGCCCAGCTTCCTCCGTACGACCACTCTCTCCACGCATTGTGCCATCTCCCTCGGCCGCAAGACCCCTCTCCTCCTGGATTTGCTCGGCTTCTTGTTGGGAAAGTGATCCTCCTTGCCTAAGACGTGTTTTT
>MU858360.1:0-19847 GCA_033297075.1 Rhypophila decipiens | reverse complement strand
TTTCTTGTCGATATACTTGTCGCGAATTCGAGCGATTGCATGGCTTCACGTACTTTCGCGCTCGGTTTCGCGCTGCGCGTCGGCCGTCGGGGCGGTGTTGGCGGGTCGGACGTGTTGACCGTGATTTCGCCCTGCGTCGCCGCCATGATGGCGCCAATCTGCAGGGAGACACTACCTTCGCAAAAGATCACCTCCCCTTAAATTGTAACAAAAGATTCTGTTGTCGTCTCTTCGATTCTTTCCGCAAAATTGGTTGCAATTGTCGGCGGTTGATGTCTCGGCTGACTCACAGTTTGGGCAGCTGGTGTCTGGTTGGCTGAGGTTACTAGTGGCGAGGGGCGGAATCCTCTGCTCTCCTCATTCCCACGAAGCCAACGATAAGACCGTAAATCCTGTAATTCCTTGAATGTGATCTACGGGTGAATGTTGACGCACGGGACTGGACACTGGGGTGTGGTACAGCTTAGATTCGTGTAGTGGGGTGAGTAAGGCGACTAGGGCGCGGTTGGGGTAGTTGGTGGCTCAATCTACCAACGCCACGAAAACGGTCAAAAAGGACATATCAACAACACACCACCGCAGCGGTCGTCATGATGCGAAAGTTATACGAGTATACAGCCCTCAATTCGTTCTATCGATCAATACTACCTTTTTCCTTATGTCTGCACTTGAGGGTGGTTTTGAGTTAATGAAAAAATTTCTTCGGCCGACCTAGTTGTGGGCACCCGTGCCCCGCCCACCTATCGATTGTTTACGACTCTCTGCAGCGATATGTGCTGCCCAAATCTTGCCCTCAGCCATCTCCTAATTCGTGAGTGGGCCGGTGTTAATGCTGCTGTAACATGTGCGGGGGTGTGCTGGTGGTGGCGGTGCTTTTGGAGCCTTATTCTGCCACCCCGATTCTAGTTGCTACAAAACCGAAAATTGGAAGAAATCTTGCCAGGACTCTTTTATAGCTCTCTAGGTTCTCTTTTCCGTGCTTTGGGGCTGTTCTAAATTGATTTGTTCTTAATAGTTGAAACTCGCATTTGTAGGCCTAGCTGGTTCAATTTTCTTACAAGAGGAATATTGCACCTTTAAGAATTCAAAGCGCAACGATTCTCAAAAGAACAGGAAAGAAGCAAGGTAAGTGGAATAAGGAAGCAAAAAACTTGTCCGCACAACTTTGACGGCCCCAGTTAATAGATATGTGGATATTGTGATAGTGCCAAGGCATACTAATCTGGTAGTTTGCGCAGCTGCAGTCAGAAACCCATTGTCACGCCCGCGTCACAATACTATACATACCAATCCTAGAGCGGACTCTTCCGTTCTAGAATCGTGCCCTTTTGTGGGTTTGTGGTTCAGTGGTGTGGTATGTCGCTGTTGTTACACCCATGATGATCCGTCATATTGTAAGGGAATAAGGTCGAAGTTAAACTTGTATGAGCGGCCCCAGCGAAGTCGAGATTGTACATGTTTTGTCTTAAGTCGAAGTACATTGCCTTGATTGAGCGCTTGCCGATGTTCGTACGCCCTTGTTGTTGGGAGTGAGCCACCTACTGTTAGGTAAATCCGCTCTCAGAGGGCCAGGCCACCACATTTTGTGTAGAACTAACCTCTATATCCTGCTTCTTTCTAGTAGTTAATATACAAACCATTGACTAGTTCTACACTTTCTTCCGGGGCGTTCAAGCTGTACTAAACTAAGTCTTTCTATGTAATCTGCCATAGTTGGTGAGGTAGATAAAAAATACGAGCAGGAAAGGAGAGGTGAATATTGTAGGTGGTAACGTTAGTTGTTTTTCGAAATAGAAGGAGCTGGGACTAGCCCCAAACCTGATACCAGACGCACAAGTCACTCGTACATGTCAGATATGAGAGATTAGGATTCACTGCTCAATATATAATTGGAGCGCTCATGCTTTTGCGTGTTTGGTGCAGTGGTCAACAATCTGACAATTAAGAGTCTCAGTGCCTCTCTGATTGGCTAGATAGCCGAAAATCTGCCGCCTCGAGAGGGTCCCAGTTCGAGTCACGGTGCGAGCAAAAGTGGAAACCAAGTTCTTCCAGTTCTAAACCCGACAAAACGGCTCTTGAGCTGAGGGGGTGTGTCAGATATGAGAGATTAGAATTCACTGCTCAATATATAATTGGAGCGCCCATGCTTTTGCGTGTTTGGTGCAGTGGTTAACAATCTGACAGTACAGGATACGCGATTAGAGCTGTAGACGCGGCCACGAGGGACCTTCTCCTAGACGAGGACAATAAGAACAAGATCTTGGGGATTTGCGGCGGGGCGGATCTCTGTGCGCCGGAAAAATGGTACAGATACGCTGTAAAGGAGGTTCCTTACTCCTTCCAAGGCGTAGGCGGTCACCCACTTGATGTTAGGACCCTCATCGAAGAGGAGGTGGCCACCCAAACAAAGGTGACCCCATGCGACATCTCAGAATCGAGACACGGTGTGGACCGATCACACGAAGAGACACCATCTTTATGGGAAGGGATGGAAACGCTGTCATTTTATTTTAGCTGTGAACCCACGTAGCCCAGTAGCTGAGTTGTTGAATGGTCCGGGAGGGACCCGGACCTGCATCAGGGGCACAATATGCAAGCACTGAAACAACTGGTTGGTTCAGGGAGTGTTTCATCCACCTACATTCATTGTCGGTGGCTACCTACCCTTCATGCCAAGGAGAGAAAAGCAGGTAGAAAATAATAATTTTAGATTGACAACGTTCTATGTTTTACTCTTCTATTCCATTTGTTTAGATAACATTTTCTTTCATTTTTCTCCTCTGCTGTATTGGGAGCAATCACTTCTACGTATCCTAACGGATGGTTTGGATAGCATTCTCCATGCCTTCAAGGGTCAACCCCTTACAGCGAGTCTTTGCGAATGCGCGACGCGAGTTCCAGAATGATCTACCCGCAGGAACTAATTTCCGGGACATCCTCGCGGCAACTTCCATCGAACAAGTGTACACCGTTATAAAAACCCTCCAAGCAGCCCAGGGAAAAAAAAGGTAGCCTCCGCCATTTGAGCCGCCTTGAGCCATTTCTCTCCCGCCTCAGTGACCTGGCAGGCGTTATCGAGGTTTTTTGTCCAGGTGAAACCGGATATCCTAGCGCTGCTGCTATGGGGTCCTGTGAAGCTCATCTTGTTGTGGACGAGCGAGTGGCGGCAAGGGCATGATGCCATCATCAAGACGATAGAGAGGATAGGGGAGCTGTTGCCTCGCTTTGGCGAGTTAGCCACGCAGTTTGTCGATCAGAAACGGATTAAGGACATCTTTGCTTTGTTCTATAGGGATATCCTCGATTTCTATCGGGAGATCATTAGCTTCTTTGCTCTGCCGCGTAAGTTGATTGGGACCTGGGGATTGTGAAACTACCTACCTTGCCCGCTCTGGTTAATTATCAAGTCTCTGATGCCGGCTTAAATGGTAGGGCACAGAAAGCTTTTTGACATTGTCTGGCCCAAAAGACGAGATAGAATCAAAATAGTCGAAGGCAACATTGAGAAACATGCACGGCTCATTGGGGAGAATATCACGTCCGAACACATCAGGAGGCAAGAAGAAGCCAGGGTGAAGTCGTTTGAAGAATTTCGAGAAGCCGAGGAACACCGGGCAGAACAAAGGTTCCAGGCCTTGAAGACCAGCGTCCGCCCTCAGTCGTACAACCAAAAGCTGGACTTTCTAAAGCGGCAAATTTGCCCGGGAATCGCGGAGTGGTTGGTGAAAGACAAAACATTCCTCGATTGGGTTAATATTGGCTCTCAATCTACAACCAGGTCTCTCTGGCTCCAGGGCATCCCAGGTGCTGGGAAGACATTTCTTGCATCTTGGGTCGTAACCAGGGTAAAGGGTGCCCCCGGTCGTGCCATTTACGCGTTTCTCAGTCATACATTTGTCGATACTACTACAATATCGATCATTCACTCCCTCCTTTTTCAGTTGGCGTCTGGAGACGAGGACATTCAAGCAATGCTACTACATCCCGACAAGCGAGAATTCGTAAGCGACACCGCCGTCGCCAAAGCCCTCCTTGCCGACGCGCTGAAGTGCGCGGGAAACACTTTCTTAATCGTGGATGGGCTGGATGAAGTAGAGGAATTGGAGAGAAGGGGCTTCTTGTCCTCAGTCATGGAGATTCTCGATTCCCACCCTGGGCTCAGGCTCTGCATCAGCAGTCGAGCAGAGGACGAGCAGACTATCCATGAGAATCTCCTTGTCGGCAAGTACCGATTTTTAGCCTTTGCATCGTCTGCATGGATGGATCTGGTCAAGCAATCTGTGCGGTTTGGCCGGAGAGGGGGCACGCTCGGAGCGCTCAATGAGTTGCTAGAGGATAAGCTGTCCGTATTACAGAACCCCAAGTTTCAGCAGCCCAGCATCAACGACAGTGATGACGTGAGCCGTCGTCCACTCTGGCCCAGGGCTCCGGAGTTGATAGTTCACTCGCTTCGGTTCTATCAGGATCCAGACGACATCTGGACGGTCGACAACGGTAAGATCCTCCCATTCCCGTCAGTGAATCAACCGATATTCATGAAAAGAAAAATCATGCATCATTGGCTGACTGCATCCGAACCTACCAGCCGAAATGTGGGTGCAGCGTGACCCGCTGATCATCTCCGAATGCTACACCAAGATCGAGACAGTCTACAACCGTCTGTTTTGCGGCAAGGACGACCCGAGGCACGGTGACCCACAACAGTGCGTCTGCCCCAAACTGCGAAAGCACTAGGGCGACGAGCTCCACCGTTGTCACTTTTTTGCCTGTCCATTTCGTCGCAATGGGTTCCCCGCCGCGGGTGACTGTGCAGCTCACATGGAGAACCACTGCCGACCGTGGAAATGTCCCGTAGCGTCGTGCGATTTCGCCATGATCGGCTTCCTGAACCAGGGAGGTCTAGAGCGCCACAAGGAGAGGCTCCATAAGGTTGTGCGGGCTGATTCAGCTGCCTTGAATGAAGCTTCTCACCTCGAGGATGAGGCACTCTACCTGCTGCTGTACGGGTTGGTGGATGCCGGTGACGTCGACGAGCTCGAGGCGATCTGGCCGGTTTGTCGCTCAAAGGTAAACGACAAAACCGTGGCTGAGCTAGTCACCATGGCAGCCGCCCAGGGATCGCTGTCTATGGTCCGGCTTCTCTGGGAATGGGACGACAAGACAGGGAAGCCCCGAAACAACGAGGTCAAAGTCGATGCCCTCGTCCACGATGCCCTCCAGAGTGGCGACCAAGTTCTTTCCCGATGTGTATTAGAAAAGGCCACACACCCTCATTGGCGCATAAAGACGCCGTATCGCGACACAGTCGTTGCCGTGCTCAAGTCAGATTCGGCCGATACGTTTGCCATCTGGAAAGAAACGCTTGCGGACCACAAAGGTCCAGCGCCCCGGGTTTCTAGATCATTAGTAACGGAGCTCTTTGAGAAGCCAGTTCTCACCACCGCCAGGCGGTTTCCCGACCAAGAACAAAGACTGTTTGACATCTGGCGGTAGCTCGGAGAAGGTATAGAGGAGCGACACTTGGGCAAAGGCCTAGTCAATATCGCACAGTCGACGTGCTCAATCGAACAAGCCAGAGTTTTGCTCAAACTCGGGGCACCCATCGACTACCCGAGTGGTTTACACGGCGGCTACACTGCGCTGCACTGGGCCTGTAAGAAGAATTCCGAAGACGCGGCGCATTTCGCTAGGTTCCTGCTCCTGGAGGGTGCAGAGCCGCGCTTGGGATATGGAAACAGCTTGCCGAGGAACGAGGTCGGAGCGAAAAAGATTCAGCATTGGCTGGGTATGGATTGGAGCGAGTTGATAACATGGGTTAAGATGGAATGATTGAGACGGGTTATCGAAGAGAGGTTGATACCAGATGAGTAGGTGTGAGAAGAGGATGGGTAGGGTCAAAATGGGTAATATTTGATTGTAGGGAAGGATGTTGGTGGAAGGGTTCTGAGCCACCCAATCTTCCAACAAATTTCTCACTGGTGTCATTGCCCCCCTGGGGTATCTTGGGCACCTGAAAACCGCAACCCAATGGTCGCAGGCGGCTTCCTAATAAATAACGTTTTACAATAAAAGCCTCCGTCGACGCCGTGGGAGGCAACCGTTGGAAACCGGTGCCCAGCGGTTGCCAACCACAGCTTCCATATTTTAGGTTTCCATGGGTTGTTCTTTTCTAACTCGGAAGCCACACAACTGGTCAGCCTGGGTGGCGGTTTTTTGGCCTGCGAAGTACATATGGACAGTTGAGCTATTAAGAGGTGGATTGGGCCGACTAAAGCAATGGCTTTAATCCTTTGGTCCGAAATTGAACTCCGGTGTAGTGGTTGTCCGAGTTGAACCGGGACATGACTCTACCGGACAAACGTCTTTTTAGGAGGTCTTATTTTCGATAAAGTGCCAAGTTTAAGATCTTTTTTTTTTCTTATTTCTGGTGGATCATCTGCTTTCAAGCCAAGATAACCCCCACGAACGAACACGAATGATCGCTGCGAATGGACTGACCTTGGGTGGAATCATGATCAGCTAACGTTATCGACAGCGGATGTAGCATCCGATTTGGAGATCTCAAAACTTCTCGCGCTTGTAAGAATCCCCCTGGTTTTGGTCTGGCCTTTCATAGGATGGTTCCAGAGGAGGTGGGATGAAGGGGAGTGAGTTTCTCTGATTTCCGCGTAGTTAATACCACTACAAAACCGCGCTTGCCCGGAGTCGGGTTGATATGTTTGACTAAGTCTCGCTTGCGACCCAAATGCCATCGGACCGGTGAATAGGGATCCGTAGTGGTCGGCGCTTGCATTGGACAATACAACTTTGCTGGGATCTTGAACTGTTAGGAGAGACAGGGGCATTTGTATGTGTTTTAAGGCAAAAGCCGGTCCTGGCACTAACAAGGTATGATACCAAGACGACAAGGAATGCGGAGTAAAGACTGGGGGCTAAAAATATATTAACGTTATGCCATTGCAATATATTTTTCTTCGTTAATCTCGAGTCCGCGATCCTTCTCGCAGATAGTTCAAGTGCATCCTTTCCAACAGCGGCCCCTCGTTCCATGCTGTGTACTGCACCTGATGGCCGGAACGACGACCCGTTGGTTCCTGCGGCTTCGGGAATCCTTTCGAAGTTCTGGAAAGAAGGATGAATGCAAATTGCGCCAAGATCCTGGGTACTGCAAGCCTCTATCTCTTCAGACATGCTTTACGGTTGTGACGCTTGTTTAGTAAGTAGCCCTTTGCTCGTATCAGACTGGAGCTGGACCACACGATCAGCGGCTGACAGTCTGCTCCAAACAAAGTACCGTAGCTTTGATCGTCGCTTTGGAATATTGCTTCCGAACTCTACCCATCTCGGATGCTCGCCGGGATATTCCCAATGGCACTGAATCTGAGATATACGGGCCATTCAACTGGGCTCCATTGGCTCGCCTTGCCGACACCGCGGAGACCGGGTCTGCCTCGTCGCTGACATTTAAGCCGTGGAATTCGTCTGCCACCATTACCCCAGGCCCCACAATCACTGAGAGCCCTGCCCCATCCAGCACATCGAGTGAAACAGATCGCACCGAGGACTCACCTAACGGCGCAGTCTTTTTCGGGACCAGACCCGGCGTCTTAGGTTTCGGTTTGGACCACCCCGTCCACGACAATACAACACATGACAACTCGACGGGAACACTTTCCCGTCGAGTGCCGCCCCCTGACAAATGGGGACAGCTCCCAGGCCGGCTCCAGCTTGTCCAATTCGACGTCTCGGGACGCCATTACCCCCCGCCAGGGGAGGTCTGGGCTATCATCGAGTACTTCTACCAGTCGGACCCAAAGAGCCCGCTCTTTGCCGAACTCATGAACGACGAGTTGTGGTGTCCCGCTGTGTGCGACGGGCCTGCACTCGTCTTCTTGGCGACGAAGTGCTGGGAGAAGTGGAATCTCAGGGCTTCAATGTATACACGGGACACAAAACAATGGCCCACGGCGATTCATACCAACCTTGATCTTGTTTGGATGGAAGGCACCCCATGTCCGACGGCCGTTGCCACAACACCAATCGCAGTAGCGGTGCCACCCAAAGTTCGTATTACCACCACCATGTCCAGCCGCACCGTCGACGTCGAGATCATCGAAGTCACCACTATTTCTGGGCAGCCGACAACCCTCACGAGCACTACCCAGATTGTCCTCCCAGTTGAACCCGTTCCGGTCGAAGACAACCCAGGACCAGGACCAACACTAACAAGACCCGCACAAGTGTCTGCAGAACCAACCGACGACGGGTGGTCTCCCACGACCACGATTACACAAAGGGACAATCAAGGGCGCCCAACAGCCACAATCACAGGTAGAATCCGAGCGACCGAGGCGATCCTGACCCTTACCAACCCAGACGGCCGCCCCACAGCAACCCTCACGACCGCTATCCCACTCATCAGCTCAGCCGTGACATTTTCCGGCACCGACGGGGTCATCACAACCTCCACCGTGCTAGTCCCGGCCTACAAACTCCCCGGACAAGAACGTTCCGTCCTGACTCTGACCAACTCGGACGGCACACCCGTGGCCACCGTCACCATCGACCCAGACTACGGCCCACGCACAAAGCCGAGACCCGGAACGCATGCTTCTGGGGACTCAGCGGACGCAGATGACTTTGAATTCCACCCCATATCGTGGGGCGATTACCTCTTTGCCTCGTTTGCGCCTATCTTGGCGACGCTACCGCTGGCTTGGCTCGTGCAGATGCAGTCGGGCAGTTTGAAAGCACTGCTGCCGTATTTCATCTTGTCTTCTTCGTCTTCGTTCTCAACAGGGCGGAGCAGGAGTAGCAGTGTCGGTCATGACCAAGCTCCCGTAGCAGGCGGAAGGGCCGCCACAGCGGCGGAATCACTCTGTCTTGCGACTGGTGGGCCGCGGGGCATCTGGAACGGGGTGTATCTGTTCTTCGTGGGCACGAGCACGTCAAAGAGGAAAGAACCGTTGGGATTTCTTGCCGATATGCATGTGATTGTTCTGTCGGCTATCGTCTCGTTGTCGAGTGAGGCGTTGGCCATCAAACTCATTGGGCGCTGTCGAGTAGATGACTTCCGGGGATGCCATATGGGAGTGTCGCTATTCATGGTGCCTGGGCGGATTGTTCAGGCTCTGTTGGGAGTCAGCCTGGCCCTGGGTGTATTGAATGCCCTTGTGTTATTGCAAAGGGCGGAGTGGAAGAGGGCGGTGGATATTTACTCGCGCCATGGGAATACGGGCGTCGAGGGGACGGCGGAGCTCCTGGATGGAGGTTCCGACGAGACAAGAGGATATTTCAAGAAAGTGGCGGGTAGCGCGGCCGAGGAAGCCGATACCAATGGCGATGGGTATATCAGCACCAAGGAGATGGCGAAGCATCTTGACGATCACTTGTTTGCCATTCGTGTCAGAACGAATATGGTAATGAACTCTTCGTCTGCGATGTCCTTGAGCGAGACCTCGAGGGGCGAAAAGAAGTCAGACGGCAGCCGCATTCCTCCCGTCAGGTCCATATATTACCTCGAAGCCACACCTCGGGACCCAGACCCGGGGTCAGACTCGACCAATACATGGTCCACCGGTGGCAGTGATGCCAGTGACGCCAAAGGAGAAGGAAAGCTCAGCCGCTCGGAGACAATCAAGAGCTGGCTGGGACCACTAAAGAGTATCAGCTTGACACCAGCCCGTCAGGACCTCCTGGGCCAGCTGGGATTCCTCCTCGCCATGATCGGCCTCATGGTCCTGGTAATGTACTACGAACTCACCAGCAACCCTGACTCGCCGTTCGAGAAGTTCATGAACTCGCAGAGCCTGGGTGTGCGGTCGCTATTTACCGCGATGGGTGTTGTTGTCTCGCTGTTTTGGGACAATCACTATTCAGGTATCGGTCCTACACGCAAAGCGATTGGTGGTTTGGAGAACCGTTTGCTAACGAGAAGGACAGAGATTTCTACCAGAGAGCCATATCGCCAGCTCGTCATCTCATCGTCTTCATCAGCATCTTTGGCAACAGCCTTCCTCAAATGGAACCACGTCATAATACTAACCGCTATAGGAGCGGCACTCTCGAAAATAACCCCGTTGCTCTTGAGTAACGTGTCATTCAGCCCGTGGCTGACATGGTTGACCCATCAGGCATGTACCTGGTCTGTCGTAGGGGTCTTGGGATTCATGATACTGGTGGTGTGCTTCACCTCCATCAGGGCATCACTGGCTGAGAAGAGTGAGCCTCATATGCCGGTTCATCCAGGGACACTGGGGGGGAGGTTGTTTTATGTGGCTAGGTACAAGGGTCACTAATGATGTGAAATTCTGTATTTTGTAGTGTAAAGTTATACTGGCATTTAAGCAGTGTTGGTGACAATGTTAAGAATACCACCACGAAGAGGCTCGAGAACGCAAAGAATATATGGATGCTACTAGTCTGCTTCGCTGACTTGAGGAGCCGGCGATACGAAAACACAGCACAGCAAGCCAGGGTAAATCGGTGTGGCAGCAACTACCTCCGCAGTGGCAGACCCGCCCTCCCCTCCTCGACCTCCTCCTTCACCCTCACCTCCCTCTCCACCACGCCCTCCTTGCCCGCCGTGTGCGATACCACCTGCTGCGTATCCGCCCTCGGCATTGATATTAATCGCCACATCGACACCGGCGCCGCCCAGATCTTCTGAGGGTCTCGCCAAAGCAACTGCAGCTGCCGCCGCAAGGCCCTCAAGACGCCCCACCGCTACCGGAGACGACGAAGTTGAGCCCTCGCTTGACATCAATCCCCAGCGCCTTCGGCGTCTCCTTCCAGGCCTAGGCTTCCTCCCTGGCCGTTTTGACATGCAGCACATCATGAAGACGTACACTGCAGCATGGGCTTCAACACGGATGCTTGCATCACCACCGTCACCCCCCTGACCTCCGTTGCCACCGCTGCCTCCGACCCCGCCAGCACCACCGGCACCGCCTTGCGCGGATCCACCGATAGCCTTGCCACCAAGCACGCGCGGATAATCCTCCCCCGTGCCGGCTCTGTTTTGGCCATCATCTCCAGCGGCTCTATGCTCACGAATGTCCTCAGCTCGAATTTCACCCATTTCCAACTTGCCACCTTCCCCGCCGGGTTGCCCTCGGCCACCGCGCCACCTGGCGCCCCCAGGGAGGCCCCTGCCGCCGTCTTCGTGTTCGTTGACAACACGGGTATTTGATTGAAACAGCTTCAGGCCTGTGCGTTTGTCGCTTGGCCGACGGCCGTGACGTCCTCGAGGAGGGGGGTTGTAGACCGTACACCGACGATACACGTACAGAATCATGATGAATCCAACAAAGAAGACACCTAGGATAACGCCAACGATGATACCAACGGCACGGTCTGTGGTCAGATAATCCTCCCGTTTCTGGATTGCCTGCTCATGGAGAAAGAACGCACGTCGAGCATTCTCGGGAATCTCTGCCTGTCGACGGGCGATGTGCTCCCCTCCTGGTGCCTTTTCCGGGCCTGGGGACCACGGATCAGGACTACAATGAGGTGAAAGGTACATTCATCAGTCACGCCCCAGATTCGGTGTAAGAGAATAGGATCAAAGAAAGGCTAAGAAAGGCTTCAGATAAAAACTCTCGCCCACAGAGATGTTTTATCGTTCGGTGGTTTTGTGCTCAATATGTTGCATTCAGCACTTCGGGTTGCACTTGATTGATTCTCCTCCATTCTGGCAGAGCCAGAATGTTTCCTATTATACATCCTTGTGTGCCAATCTCCATGACGAATGGTATGACGAATGGCATGACGAATAGCATGACGAATACACGAATGCTTCGTGTCGAAGGTGACGAATCCTCACCACAAATCCTTAGTAGATGACGAATCGTGGGTTCTGAGTTTTCCCACTAATTCTTCTGACAAGACCCTCCTCCTTTCTAACAGCTGGCCTGGTTACCCCTATTATCCAACAGGTTGTTGGTGGCAAAAGCTGGCTGGGTTGCCTCAGTGGCGGGTAAGGGTCACGATACCCTCCAACATTCTTCCTACTTCTGACGCGCTCGTTAGCTCTGGCTCACCATGACGTTACAACAACAATCGTGCTTCTCTGAGGGAGACCAGGAAAGCATCAAAAAGCTCTTTAGGATTCCTTGGACAATGCTATAGAGGAGGGCAACTGTTGGGGGAGATACACCAAACGAGTGTGAAGAAGATTCTTGTTGATCACTCCTAACTCTATGTCTGTGATGTTAACCATAGGCATCTATATACATGATCTGGTGGAAGAATCTAGAAGATGATGAGCACTGGAACATTCTATCTGGTGGGTATCGCCCCACAGAGCAATGGCTGGAATGCAAAGATCATGAGGGACTATTGTCCCTCCAACACATGGTTAATCAACGGTATTCATTTACGAGATAATATTTGTCGTCGTATCATGAAATGGATATTTGGCTGAGCCTGACCAACGCGATCTCGCCCCAGCAATCATCGTGAACATTGATTTCATGAGGGATCCGTTAATTCTTACTGTTCTTGTTTGTTTGATTGTATCCTGGTGTTGCAGGCAGATCTCTGACAACTCTCCATGTTACCTACCAGGTAATCATCCGCGATGGGATGCTACCGCTTAGTGCCTTCCACACTTGACTCCACAACCGTTTTCTAGTGTTAGTCCATCACCAACGTTCTCTCCACTCATGGCGATTCGTTGCTCCATTTGATACGGAGCTTGTATATTCATTCTTGACCGCCATCTGAACGAGAGGATCCCAACGGGCAGTATCGTTGCTCCAACGGTTGTCCGAAGAGATTGACAGATCCTTGACAAGACGTTAAACCTAGAATAATGGACTCGGCCAGACTGAACTGTGGAGAACAAACCGTTACATGAGATTTCACGGCCGAGGTCGAAGTGGCCTGATTCAAAAATCCATGTAACCTGAACCGTTCGTCAGGCTGGTGAGCTCTCGAGAACTCCAGACGCGCCCGTGATGCTGAGCCGAGGAAGTATTGATGGCTCCACGTCCACAAGCGTGTGTGAGCGCCCGTCTGATTGTCGAGAGGTGGAGTGCAGTGAGCTGAAGTCCATGGATTAAGATTCTTCTCGGGCGCGGAATACAGCAGTGACAAGTATCAAGGCTGCTTCGATTCCCAAAGATCAGGACATTGCTTTCTCCCTCCCTCACCACCCAAGCTCTTCCTTCTCTCGCTTTCCACCACTCAACCTCCAACGATCTCCAAGCTCCCACAAAGTCTCAATGAAGTTCTCTTCTGTCCTCCTCGCCGTCGCCGCCCTGACTGGCACCTCCTCGGCCTACAAGATCAGCCTCTACAGCAAGGACAACTACCAAGGCACCCAAAAGTCCGTCACCAAGGACGGCTCTCACGCT
Organism: Rhypophila decipiens; assembly: GCA_033297075.1. Taxonomy (NCBI): domain Eukaryota; kingdom Fungi; phylum Ascomycota; class Sordariomycetes; order Sordariales; family Naviculisporaceae; genus Rhypophila; species Rhypophila decipiens. Next base: position 6,489 of record MU858360.1, on the reverse strand, counting down.
GTCGGCTTCACCGTCAAGCCCTGGACCTGGGAGTCTGGCATCAGTGACAAGTGCTACGTTGCCTTTTGCAGGGGCACGGAGGTAAGACTCCCCAATTCATACAAAAGGGAGCATCTCACTCTTTCAGAATCCGAACTAATAATTTGAACGCACAATAGAATGTAGGACGCTACTGCGGAAATGCTAGCAAGGCTGTTTCCTCGGCGGGCGTTACCAAGGTCGTCACCGGGTGCAAGGATGCCGTCTTGAACTGCTAGGCATGCAGTCCTCGGTCCATTTTTGCTCGAGCATAATTCCACATGAAATCAAGAAGGTCATATTCAGTTGGACAACGGAGGATAGAGAATAAAGATGGAACTAATGGAGAACTTTAATACACTGTCTGCATTCGCATATACAACACAAAGAAATGATCTTGACTGTTTTTTGCTGGTAATGTAAGATCTGTTGGTGAACATCATCTTCCATCTAGCCGCTGCCCGGATAAACAGTCTTTTCAAGCGGCCCGACCTCGCCGGCCGTCTTACTAACCCACCAATTCAAGCACGCCTTGCCTCCTCCAACACGCTCATATTCCTCGGCACTAGCATAAAACCTAGCTCCCTTCATGCGCTTCAGAATCTCCACCTTTTGGCTCATATCCCGCGCCATCTGGACCTGCGCCGCATCCTCGGGCACTTGATTGTCCTCTTCCCACTGCCCGTTATACATGGCCGTGTCGTACTCAACTATCCACAGTCCCCCTTCTCCCGGGTACGCAACGCTGACCCAACGGCGCTCCATCAACGTCGGCCAGGGCTGCTCGGCCGATTGCAAATCCTCAAGAGTGTCTTCATCAGCGTAGTCTTCCGCCTCAGCCACAAAGCCTCTCCGCGCATCACTATCAAACCACTTGGCACCAAGTGACAACAGGCTCTGACAAAAGAGGTCTTCACGTTCTTGGTCCCTGTCGCGGAGGAGGGGCGGATCGATTGGATCCAGACCGAGAAAGGCGAAATCGACTGCGCACACTCGGGGCAATACAATCACGCCGCCGCGCGAAGGCCAGCCCCATACGTCGACTCGGTTGGGGTTGGGAAAGTTGAGTCGCGTGGTGGGCGGGAAGCGCCGGGGTGGTCGTTGTGAGGGTTGCCATTGACCCAACTGCCCTCGTTGGGCGCGGGGTCGATCTCCGGCTTCCCTGGCACTTGGTTTGGTTCGGGCCATGCTTGGACTTTAGATTTGGGTTTTTGGATTTCAAGCTATTGCGGCTAGTGAGATTGAATTGCGCCCGTGTATTGATCGAGTTCGAGATACCTTTGGGGTGATGGTATTATTGGCGGGGCTGCACGACGTGTAGAATTGATGAACAGATGCTTGATATCAGATGAAAAGAAGAACAGGGACTTTGTGAGGGGACCTCTAGGCAGGGTCCCAATAGGTTCGCGGGTACCCGCGAATCTAAGATTTTGTCAACTTTCTGCAATAACACAACAAGTACTTGGTTTAAAACTCTAGAAGAAACACCTGGCTTAGACTACCTTAATGGCCTACCTTTTTAGTTATCAACTAGTTTTCCTCAGTCAAAATCTGTCGTGTGAGTTTTAGAAATTTTATTCTCGCGGGGTCCCGCGATGATAACTAGGCAAGATGCTTATATAAGCAAAGATCTTGATTCAACGTACCTCTTCAGATAGCTAATGAAAAGCTTTTATATTATTAGACAAGTTATACTGCGACGTAGGCAGTATTTTTCAAATGTTAATTTTTTTTCTAAAAAAAAATTTGATGTGGTGTGGAAGAAGGGGAAAGGCGAAAAATCTAAGATTCGCGGGTACCCGCGAACCTATTGGGACCCATCCCAAAAGAGAAAGTGGACTACTTGGTCCAGAAACACGTTCTCGCCCTGTCAATTATAACGACAGCTTCTGGTCTTCGTTGTTATTCAGAAGGTGCAGTTTTTTTGGTCCTCATGGCTACTGGTTTTGGACACTTCTGAGCAGACAGGGAGCTTTTAAGGGCAAAATCGATTATCAGGTACACAACGGAGATAGGAGAGTTGGGTTTACACACTGCTATAAGCCAGGTCAACTTCAAAAGTTCTTGAAACCGACCTTTGTCAGTGTTGTGTATGCATGTGTATTGGCCTCTTCATTCTTGCCCGGACTCGATTCCTTACCGTCCTCTTGATCTGTCCTTCTCAAAGTCTAGCCACGATCGATGATTCTGTCGTTATTTGTTATACTTAAACAAACAAACAATCGTTTCCACCTGATCAGCAATGGAGCTCAGGTTGTTTTACTCCCATTCGGGAACATCTTTTCTGCTAACAAGATTCATCATATTGTCTCTCTTCTTGAAGACTGTCCTCGCCGCGAATGTATACGGCGTACAGTCCAATGGCGATACACCCCAAACCTCATCAGCAATGATTCCCGGGGCCCGGCCCGGCCCAAGTACCACAACAATTTTGAGCATCATTCTTGTCCTTAGCTTGATATTGATCCCAATACTCCTGGCAATCTTGTCAAGGATCCTCTACGCACTTCCTTTTCTCTTCCAAGTTCCAAAGTCAACAATCGCCCGGGTAAGTCGACGGTTCTCATCTCTCAGACACCAACTCCTGACGCCGCTCCTGCCCACCAATTTATTACCCAGACGCTTCACCACAGCAATCGGGAATCCCCCAACAAGCGGAATAACACTCTACCTGGCCCTCATAGCAGTCGTCACCTTCGTCCTGACCTTCATCAAGCCACGGTACAGAACACCGAATATACCATCCCCAGCCCTCGCAACAGATCCGATCTTGACGTACATATTCCAACGAACCGGCACATATGCATTCGCCCTCTTACCAGTAATCATTCTTTTCTCGTCAAGGAATAATCTGATCTTGCTCCTCGGCAACCGACTCCCCTTGGCGCAAGCCTTCTCTCACAGCACGTACCTAGTCCTCCACCGATGGATCGGACGAATTTGTGCTCTCTTCGCAGTAGTACATTCCACCTCGCAATACCGCTATACCTGTCCAATGTTTCCGGCATACACCAGCTTGCATTCTGGATATGGGGCTCGGTGGCGACCATTTCCTTGTCCCTACTTGTCATTTTAGGGGGAGTGTACTTGCGCCGACGGTTTTACGAGCCGTTTCTACTTGGGCATATCCTGCTGAGTAATATTATCTTGGTAGGATGCTGGTATCACGTGCAGGACTTGCGCCCGAGTACGAGTGGGATTGCGACATGCTGGGGTTGGATTCTCGCTGCTGTTGCGGTCTGGGGATTTGATCGGCTTGTTAGGGCCCTTCGCGTGGTGGGGAATGGGGTTCACAGGGCTAGAATTTCTGAGTTGGGTGAGAATGGCGAGTACGTGAGGGTCGATATCCCGCTGCATCTTACATCTCAAGTATGAGTTTCTGGGAAATTCACCTCCATTTCTGGAGGTCGCGACTCCAAATCTAGGCGCCTGTGTCGCCGATTTTGGAGTCAAATTTCCCGCCAAGACCCGTCCCCACTAGGTACACTCCCGTACCGAATTTAGTCGGACCCCTCCCTACAACCGAACACTCGCAGAAAATAAAAATTAACTGAATAGGCGGCAATGCAAGCCACCACCAGATATTAAGTTAGTAATAGTTGGTGGCAATTCGGGCGATGTGATGATGAGTCTGACTTTGATGTCCTAAAAGATAATATTCCATTAGTTATATTAAGTACGCCTTTTTACGCACGCTCAATCAGCTTGCGTTTTACTTTCGAACCCTCAGCTTCAACAATGACGATACAACGGCCCAAGCAGCGTACTCAACAGTCACCAGATTACTACCAGAAGCGGCGTCAACATCATATCGATGATGGAGCACCGAAAAAAAACCTTGCGCCGAAGACCAAGGAGAATATGAGTGTTGTAACTAATAGATGGACAAGGTATGTTACTTTCAATCTTCGGATTTTGACAGATTACTTATCAGCTGCAGTTTTTGTCAGTTTCTAGGTGTAAACGAGTATGAACATTTGAAGAAAGCAGAGAAGGAGGATATCATGACATTCCTTGATTGGACGCTTGACACTTTTCCCAAAATTAGGAAAAGGAGCACAATGTTAGAATATAAACGAGTGTTTTTCATGATTTATCGAAAATCTATGAATTGCGATTTTGATCGAGAGGCGGCTTCTGAAATACATGATATGATATAAGTTAAAATACATCCCTTGCGAGAGGACGCTAACATGGCTTTAGTATATCATGGGCCACCTCACGATCTCGTACGCACTTGACACAACAACAAATGAGAAGCCAGTTCTGAACGTCGATGATATTTATGTAATCCTTCACCATCACTGGGTCCATGATCGGTCGAAGTTTCCGGATGAGCAACAGAGAATCCAACTAATGGGGTGATTGACAGTTGAAAGGAGGTCGAACAAGCACTCAAGTACTAGCGTTTACGTGATTTCTTTCAATGCAACGGCACGGACATTTACATGGAAATTCCAGGAGGCACCTGTGATCCCTCTCTACCAAACTCAGTTGACCTTTTTCTCATCTCAGTTTCCTCATTTCATATCCCACAAAGCATTTCCCGCGTTGTCGCTCAATTGGAGGAAAGATGCTTCCCAACGCACTAGCAAGACACATACCAATCACGATGCTTCGATTTACAGTTGGCCTCAGCCCCAGACGCCGACGCCACCGAAGTGCCCGACGTGCGGGGTTCGTGGTTCCCGCCGCGACACGCATCAAGCCCAAAAGACGGCCATAACCACATCAAGGTTCAATATGCCAACTGAAACCACCGCGATGCACACTGCGCGCCGCACTACCAATAATAAGTAACTCTTTCCTATTCCTAGCTGTTATCCAAACTTTAACCACTGACGTGTTGAACCTACAGATCCACGACGTTCAAGCCTTCCGTGCGCACCGCCACCAGCACCGAAGCAAATACCGGCCGAAGGCGGACCCCGATAACCTTGCACCATGTGGCTCCTGGAGCGAGACCCTACCGGCGAGTTCCGCCTGACAAAGCACCCCCCGAACGACGAAATCCCTGAGATTCCACCCTATGCGATCCTTTCACACACATGGGGCGACGAGGAGGTCCTCTTCGGGGACCTGGCGGGCGGCACGGCCAAGAACAAAGCAGGCTACGCTAAGATTCAGTTTTGCGGAGAGCAAGCCGAGCGTGATGGACTGAGATACTTCTGGGTTGACACATGCTGTATCGACAAGTCTGACGCCGGCGAGCTTCAGCACGCTCTCAACTCCATGTTTCAGTGGTATCGCAACGCAGCCAAATGCTATGTCTACCTCGCAGAAGTCTCAACGCGCAAGCGGGATGCCGATGGCAGTTCGAAGTGGGACCTGAATCTTCGAGGCTGCAGGTGGTTCACCCGCGGATGGACCCTCCAAGAGCTCATTGCTCCGGCGATCGTCGAGTTCTTCTCAAAAGAGGGCGGGCGCTTGGGAGATAAGAAGTCTTTGGAAAAAGAAATCCACAATATAACTGGGATCCCCCGAAGAGCTTTGCAAGGAAGCCCCTTGTCCGATTTCAGCGTCACTGAGCGGATGAAATGGATCGAGAAACGCAACACAAAATATGAGGAGGACAAGGTGTACTCGCTATTTGGAATATTCGACGTGCATATGCCGATCTTGTATGGCGAAGGAAAAGAAAAGGCGTTCGATCGGCTGCAGGAGAAGATCAATAAGAATTCCCACCGTCTGGCAAAGCTATGGCCCGCCGATCCGCGAGACCCGCGCGACGAGAAGAAGCGTATCGAACTGGCAAAAGGCGGTTTACTGGCTGATGCTTACCGCTGGGTCTTCGACAACCCCGACTTCAAGCGATGGCGCCAACTAGCGGAGAGCCGCCTACTCTGGATCAAAGGTGACCCCGGCAAAGGCAAGACCATGTTACTATGCGGCATCATCAACGAGCTAGAGCGGCCTATTACTATAAACGGTGGTAATTTGGCGTACTTCTTCTGTCAAGCCGCTGACTCGCGCATCAACAATGCAACCTCCGTACTACGGGGATTAATCTACCTACTCGTCCAACGGCAACCCCGTCTCCTCTCGCACTTGCCCGAGAATACTTACCCCTCCGATGATGCAATGGCATGGATCGTCCTATCAAAGACCTTGATCGAGATGCTAGAAGATCCGAACTTGAAGGTCACCTACCTGGTGATTGACGCTCTGGACGAATGTATGATAGATCAACAGAAGCTTCTTAGCTTAATCGTCCAGATATCGTCTATATCTGCTAGTGTCAAGTGTATTGTCTCTAGCCGTAATTGGTTACAGATCGAAGAGCAGCTAGCGAGTGTTGCGCAGCAGTCAAGACTCAGCCTCGAGCTGAACGCCGAATCCGTTACCGCCGCCGTCGAAGCATTCATCCACTACAAGGTCCTGTGCCTGTCGCGACTGAAACAGCACGACAGCATCATGGAGAATTTCATTCGGGAATATCTTTCTTCGAATGCGAACGGCACATTTCTCTGG
>MU858359.1:0-19993 GCA_033297075.1 Rhypophila decipiens | reverse complement strand
TCCCTCTTTGATTCAGCAGTTTGGTCGACTCGTATATTTGTCGTATCGTGGCTTGACCTGACTGCTGCTTCGGTTGACCAATTGCTTTCAAAGCCAACTACGGAGTACTTTTGTGCATACCTTTGGCTGTTGGAAACCGATGATTCTCGCACGGGCGGCGTTAGGGCCTTAGGTAAGCGAGATAAGGATCGTTATCTAACAGTCGGCCTGGAACAAGAATTCACGCGACGTTCAACTTCACACCCAACGTCTGAGGTTCAAATAAACACAACATTCTTCGCCAACCACGTTCCAGGCCAATCAAGACCGTTTCATATCAATTTAATTAATATTACTTGTCGTTTACCTCCGCTTCCAAGTTTCTACTCCAAGACTTTGCCCTCTCATCAACGTTGCTTCGCCGCATTGTCACGCGATCAAGAATCGTCCCAGCCATAAACATGACATCCCTAGCCTCCCTTCCGTACCTGGTCCTGCTCGAAATCGGTCGCTCCTTATGCGCGCATTGTAACCCGCCCGACGATTTGATCCCGCATCGTATACGATTTGCACCACACCGGGTGTGTATGCCTCTCCGACCACCATTCTCTAGCAATGGCGAGTGGATCTGTACTTCAGCATTGCGAGATCTGAGCATGACGTGCAGGATGTTGTATGATATTGTCAATCCGATATTGTATCATCGGCCGTATTTGAATGATGCCGAGCATGGGCGGTATATTGACCTGGCTCGCACGCTGTGTGAGCGAGTTGATCTGGCAAAGCAGGTGAGGCATTTGCTCGAGGGAGAGTGGGGGGATCCTGGAACACGAGTATTGAGTTTGGAGGAGAGGAAACTCTTTAATAAAATGGTGAAGAGGTTTATTCGTACGGAGACGGGTGTTGCCGGTAATTTGGCGTGGGATTGGTTGAAATCGGCAGCAGATGATGATGACACTTGGATTCTGATGGAGGGGGAGGTGGCGGAGGAATGGGGAGGCATCGGGTGGGAACGAGCGTATCATTGTTGTCGAGAGGGTGGCTTGAAGGCTTTGATGATTGCGCTTTGTGTAGTTCTGCCGCCTGAGGATGAGGAGGACTTGCCACTGGCCCGGGGCAAGAAGGGACGGAGACGGGGACGGGGACGGGGACGAGGATTCGGAAGATACACGTGGAGGCAGCCCAGTGACAGGGGGAGGAGGACAAATATCAACAGGCAGCAAGCTCGAAGTGCTGATGCTCGAGAGCAGCTTCGGCTACAATACCACCAAGGCCGGGAGATTCTGCGCACCTGGCAGTCTACCCAAGCTGAAAGAGCTTTACCTGGCACTTCACGAATTCCGGTGGGGCTTCAATTTGGACATTGCGATGCCCATTTTCGAGGCTGCTCCAAACTTGGAGAAGATTGGAGCGTGGATGCTCAGTGCTGCAGGCGGTTTCGGGGATTATCACGGCATATCTTGGGATTTTGACCATCCAGACTATCTGGCCGCTTGGACGGTTTTCCCTTTGCAGAATGTGAGGGAGCTGGATATCCAGAACAGTGTATTGGGAGACCACGAGTTATTCTGGCTGCTGAGGGCGTGTCCTAGGCTCGAGGTGTTCAAGTACCACGATGATTCTGGAGCGCTCTGAGTGTGCAAGAAGGACGCTAAAAGTGATGTGGATAAGCCTTTCCGAGACGAGGATCAGGTTGCATGATACTGTGACGAGGCTGTCTGGCGAGGCCACTCCGTTCCTGGAGGAGCTGAGGATTGACGGTCCTGTTCTCGCCGTGAAGCCCAGAACTCGTGCTGACGGGGCTTGGAAGGATGGGACTAGCATCTTTCACTCTCTTGACTTTGTCGCGCTGTTACCCACAAGCATACGTCGATTCGAAATCATCGCAAACTACTCTCGTCCACCCCAATCCAGGCGGGCGGATTTTTCCGCCTGGTTCAAGCGGGCGGATTTGTTTTACCCGGAACTGGTCAGGCTCGCCGAGGCGGCTCGGGCAGGCATGTTCCCGAATTTGGCAGTTGTCAAGGCCGGGTGGAAGCTCACCGATGAAGAACGAGATAGTCTGGAAGGAAAGTTCAAGCTTGCTGGCGTCAAGTTCCTGGCGAGAAACGAGCAGTTCCATTGGGTGGGACGTTGGGACTGAATGGGCATGACTGTCTCTGGACAGAAGTGTTGCTGAATTTGGAATATTTCTTTGTCGGCACCAGTTGAACTTGTGGTGGTAACAATAGAAGAGCCTGATACCAGCAGTGTGTTCCATGACCTCATCGAGGTGGGCCCTCGACGAAATTCGTACAAGATATCCTCCCGTGTCCCATCTTTTCAATACTACGATTCCAGATGGTGCAATAGGGGCCCTGTTTACCTTGGCTGGGTTGCTATTGACCTGGTCCACGGATATGGTTAGCCCATCTTTACAGACCGGTCATTCGCAACTTCGGGGCAGACTGCCTCATGCGTCATATCCCAACAATGATTAGGGGACCAGCCGTCCGGTGATGACTTCATCCCGCTCTACTTCCAATTCGGAACAAAGAAATCAACTGGGTGTGCCCTGGGAAGATGGACTGCGGAACCTCGGCCTGCGAACTGGAGGTGGCAAACTATCTTCAAGCCTGAGTCTGAATAAAGAAAATCGATTTACGGCTTACTCATAGGACCGTATCGATAACTTGAAATATTATATGCTGTGGCTAGGATACGAAAGAGAGAGAAAGTATCGCAAGTCGTATACGGATAGTCGTATACACGTAGACTTGGCGCACTATAAGCTTGATCAACGGCGCGAAGAGCGCCCCCTTCGCCTGTCAGGCGCACGTCAAGGTACCGAGCTGCCGGATCTACGAAGCTTGGCTCCCTGGCTTCCTGTTCGGGGTGATAATCTGCGATGCAGTGACCAGTTATCATCTTGTTAACTGTTATGTATGTTTATAAGGGAATCTATGGGAATCTGATTCAAATACGGCGACCTTTAGCTCAACTTGAGTGAGTTTATTCAGTCAGATATATTGTAGAGAGGAACGTCGTCAATTGCAAACATGGTTCCACACGCTGACAAACAAAGAACAGCAAACAGGTTCCTTGCTCCGGGACGGTACCAACCGCTATTGGCTAAAAAAAGCGAGCCACACAGAGCGAGACCTGGGGAAAATCTGGCTTGGACACCTGACGCAAAATGGACTGATTTTTTTTTATGGGTTGGTCCAGTATGGGAATTGCGATATTTGGAATTCGAAGCGGGCGAGATGGAGACAGCCATTTCCCGGATTGGACACAAAGTCCCCAAACACATAGAGCAGGAGGAACTAAAAGTCGAAGTTAACTTTAGCAAATTTTGTGGAACATTCGAGCCGCCCAGACCGCAACTGCCGTTTTTCTTTCTCTCTTCTCAACGGCCAGCCAATCGCTAATATTTCGTTCTTTTCTCAGCTTTCCCCGCTTAACCACAGGCACACACCGGCGCAACGCCCCTTCGTCATTGCCCATGGAAGCACCAATTATAAGCTTGCCCAATGTTCGAACAAGCTTCACCAATGCCACACCAATGCCACTCTAACTCCATAAAACGACCAACAATGCCACGGAATCAACAACGCACCTGTCCGGTTTAAGCCTAGTATTTATGTCCAGAAAAACGCCGTCTTTCATCCCCGGATTTTATATCCAGAGCAGACTGCCCTCCCAATTTCGCGGATGTCTTTGTCGCGGGACGCGGGCTTGACCGCTCTGGTGGCTGCAGGTGCAGGTGACTGCACCTCACCCATGACGTCTGATGACCGAGAATCCCGGTTTCCCCAGGATTGGAGTATCGCCTCGGATTGGCTCACCAACGATTACTAACCACGGAGAAAGAAGACCTTCTCTCTGTCCAACATCTCAATGCCCTCGACGCCTCGGACCACGATGCCGAGGTGGGTCGGCGATGAAGCTGATTCGCCTACCGTCCCGCCACCCGATCCATCCTATTCTTACTCCGTTCATGCTGGACATCAAGTTCCCGATCCAGGTATCAGCCCCGTCAAGCCAGTGTATGCATGTCTTTGCTCCCGCACAGGCTCACACGAGCGCTCCTCTACTAGTACAACCTGACACCCGTGACCAGCTTACTTACTACGACCTACCCCTCAAGCCGTCATGTAACCGGGTTTCAAATACCTGACCTTTTCGGCCCTTTCAGTCACAATTGTCAGAAAAGAAATGGCCCCTTGGACCCCGCAGCCACCTCGGTCATCGGCGTCATCGGTGCTTCTCCCATAAAGAGAGGTCTTCCACCATTTATGTTCCTCGTGGCCGTTCCTTCCCCAGTTCAACGCCATTTGCCTGCCCATTCCACTTTCTGCATGGAGTCTGGCGTTCACAGCGCACTAATTAGCAACTAACTAGCCACGAACCCACGTCCTATCATTGGCCTCCTCTAGAGAAACAGAGTTTGGTCTACCATCATGGCCAAAGTCGCCAAGATCCCCATTGCGAAGCCGGCTGATGAGCCCGGGGCATCATGGCCGGCCATCTGTATCGGCGCGTTCGTCGCCTTTGGTGGTGTTCTGTTCGGCTATGACACGGGCACTATCGGTGGCATCATCGCTATGGACTATTGGCAAAATCTCTTCTCCACCGGATACGTTAACCCAAAGGGCCACCTCGACGTATCGCCCTCCCAGTCCTCGGCCATTGTCTCGATTCTCTCAGCTGGCACTTTCTTCGGCGCTCTGTTCTCGCCGTTGATGGCTGACCACATTGGTCGTCGCTGGGCTCTCGTTGCTTCCTGCTGGGTCTTCAATGTCGGTGTCATATTCCAGACCGCCGCCACGTCTCTTCCACTTTTCCTCGCCGGTCGATTCTTTGCTGGATTCGGTGTTGGTCTTGTCTCGGCCCTCAGTAGGTCCTCTTCGCAGCTTCTTCACTGACCTCCGACTAACCCTTCCAGTTCCTCTCTATCAATCCGAAACTGCGCCCAAATGGATTCGTGGTGCCATCGTCGGCGCTTACCAACTCGCCATCACCATCGGGCTGCTGCTTGCGGCTGTCGTGGACAACGCTACCCAATCTCGACAAGACACGGGATCGTACCGCATTCCCATCGCTATTCAGTTTGCGTGGTCTCTGATTCTCATCATCGGCATGCTTTTTCTTCCCGAAACCCCTCGGTACTTGATAAAGCGGAACCGGCCTGACAAGGCTGCTCGGTCTCTGGGTATGCTGCGCAGATTGGCTCCTGACCATCCGTCCATCCAAGAAGAGCTCGGGGAAATCCAAGCCAGCCACAACTATGAGACGAGCCTCGGCAAAGCAAGTTACAGAGACTGCTTCCGGAAAGGCATGCGAAAGAGGACCCTGACAGGCATGGGCATCCAAGCTCTGCAGCAACTGACTGGCATCAATTTCATCTTCTACTACGGCACACAGTACTTTAAGAACTCGGGCATCACCAACGCATTTGTGATTACCATGATTACATCGTCGATCAATGTCGTCTCTACCATCCCCGGTCTCTGGGCCATCGACAAATGGGGACGCAGACCTCTCCTTTTGTGGGGCGCCGTGGGCATGTGCATCAGTCAGTTCCTGGTTGGCATGCTCGGCACGACCACGACAAGCCAAGACGCCAGGGGCAACATTATAGTCCATAATGTGGCAGCCCAGCAAGCAGGCATCGCCTTTGTTTGTATCTACATCTTCTTCTTTGCTTCGACATGGGGTCCCCTGGCTTGGGTCGTCACGGGCGAGATCTTCCCTCTCAAGAACCGTGCTCGTCAGCTTTCGATGACGACAGCTACGAATGTGAGTTTCTCTTGCCGGTCTATCATATTCTAGAACAGGAAATCAGCTAACTCTCCACAGTGGCTCTTCAACTGGGCAATCGCCTACTCGACGCCCTACCTAGTCAACTACGGCGACGGCTACGCCAACCTCCAAAGCAAGATCTTCTTCATCTGGTTCGCCTGCTGTTTCCTCTGCATTGCCTTTGTCTACTTTCTCATCTACGAGACCAAGGGTCTTTCGCTCGAGCAGATCAACGAGCTCTACGTTGAGTGCAAGTCTGCCCGCAAGTCGAAAGAGTGGAGGCCCACGATTACTTTTAAGGAGAGGGAGAGGGCCAGCGTCTCTGGCCAGGGCGGACTGCACGAGGAGCGCAAGGTCAGCTCAGACATGGGCCGGGCTGAGGAGCATAGTCTTGGTGATGGTCGGCCTGCCGCTGATCCTGCTACGCGTGTATGAGCCGGAGCTGGACACGACAAAGTCGGTGAGCTTCAGGTTGCCGCATCTTGGAGGTTGGATCTTGAAGTATTTGGATTGACAATGCGTTTGTTGGTATTGGGAATTTTCGCAAAAGGGAACTTGATCGCTTAGTCTTTCATTACAACGTTTGATACCACATTTTTCTTTCTTACCACTGACGATTTTGGATGGCACAATGATGGTCATAATGAGATGATGATTTGGGAATGGAACGGGGTCTGGGAGCGAACTACTTTGGATCTGGGTATGCGGTTAGTTGATATCTTTGTCTCTTTCTTGATTTAAAGTATGGACCGTGAATACTATTAGGCAAGGTGTCTCAAAATCAATAAGAAAATTTCCAAACCTTCAACGAAGCGTGGATCCGAGAATGGAGTTGTTTGCTGTCCTGATCGAGAATCAAGCTACCCCAACCTCCAAGGAACCGTTGACCCCGGCCAGATTCCTGCATGCCAAGCCATCTCCGCACTCTCATGCCCGGGCCGTGGTCCGTGGAGTGTCATCGACAGGGGTGCTAGTGCCGTCTACCCCAAGCCGTTCCGCTCCGTCTCCAACCGAGAGTGGGGAAAATTGGAGCAGGTGCAGGAAAATGCCATTTAAAAGTTGAAGAACGGGGGAAGCACCACTGTCGTATCTGGAAATCGCGGAGGACGAGTGCCGGAGGACAACACGACATCAACAAAAAAAAGTTGTAATGTCAGGACTGTCAATGCGAAAATGGAGACCACTCGGTGGACTTGGTCCTTTTTAAAGCAGCTCGCCGCCCCTCCTTGACCGTTTTCCTTGTTCCCTTTCCTTCTTTTGTTGCAACTTGGACGTTTTGCTCCAACTTGACTGGTTCAGATCTCCTTCAATCTCCAACAAGTTATTCTAAATCAAAATGAAGCTCCAAACCGCACTAGCAGCAGCAAGCTGCCTCGCCAGCGGGGCCAACGCAATCGGGGGACTCGGGGGCATGAAGATTCCTGGCATGGGCTCTCCACCAAAGCGACCAGACGGCAAGCCCGCGCCCGTCCCCAACTGGAAATGGACAGACCCGTTCCATCCCTCCACCCCCGAAGCAGCCAAACGTCTCAACAAGTTTGCGGCCGTCTGCTCCAACGAAAAGACCTTCCACGCCGAGGAGTTCCTCCTTGACGATTTATCCGAGAAGCCACCCCACGGAATCCTGGGATACCGCGAGGGTCTGAAAAAGGTCTTTTCCAAGTTGGAATATCCCGGTTCGTGGGATGGTGTCGACCCTCACGGATATGATCGGAACTTGCTCATGATGGCGTACGATCAGGTTCCGCTCGCCGTGAGGGAGTGGATTGAGGACAGGAACCGCAAGGAGGAGGACGCTGCGGGCTTGTATGCTGTCTTTGAGCGGGCCGAGGGAGAAGTCAGGCCCACGGCGACTGTCTCTGTTGCTGCTACGCCGAGCGTGATCCCCATCAAGGATCGCGCGGGGGTGGATGATAAGCGCATTGTTATTTTTGCGCCGGGGGCCTTGTATGAGACGCTTCCTTTGTGGGTTGCCGAGGGGAGTGGGTGTGATTGTGAGTTTTCTTTTTTCTTTTGCTTTGGTTGGTTGTTGGAGAGAGAGACAACATTGCTAACTGTCGATTGTGAAATTAATAGCGGAGCTGCTCGACATCTCCAAGTACAGCCCCAAGCCCAACGACCTCGGTGTGATCGCGTACCCAACCCGCCATACCACGGCCAAGAGGAGGATCGGCTGGAGGGCGATGGAGTTCACCGTCCGCGCTGATCTCTTGAAGCTCAAGAGGGGCGAGAAGCTCGACCCCGAGATTGATGCGCCTGCTCCCAAGGTTGAGAAGAAGGAGGAGACGGCCGTCAAGACTGAGGAGAAGAAGGAAGAGAAGAAGGAGGAAGCCCCCAAGACCGAGGAGAAGAAGGAGGAGGCCCCCAAGGAGGAGGAGAAGAAGACTGAGGCTGCTGCCGAGAAAGATGAGCTTTAAGTCATTAGCAAATGGCTTGACAGTATGCGGATTATGGATCGTAATGATGATGACATGGAGAGATGACGACATTCGTCGATTGACGAACTAACTGACTGACCTGGATGTTGGAAAGGCAACTTGAGAAAACACAAAGGGGAGGGGAGCGAGATGGGAAGAGGGGTGGAAATACCAACTAGACCAACATACATGGCTTCTGTATCATATCTCTTTTGTAAATACCTTCTATCGTTTATACTTTTTTTCTTTCGAGTCAATTAAACTCACAAGTACACACAACGATGAGTCCTGGCCTTGGTATTAAGAGAGGTGTTCAGATTAGAGATAACCACCCTAACCAAACTCGTATCTGCGCCGCAAGATAAGACTTCGTGATCTTATAGGGCAGACAAACACTTTCGTGGCTCAGGTCCTGTATGGCCGCCGCCACGGACCAATTCGGTGGTCCGGCACAGCCATCGAACCTCAGCTGATCATTATCCTTATCTCGGAACAACAAGTCAGTCCTCCTCATTGATGCTTCCAAAACTCAGACGAATAAGAACTCTAGAGTGACGCAATTATCTCCCCGACATACAGAAATCGCGCTCCTTGGGCAAGCTGCGAAAAGCCCACCATGACTTCTATTTCTGGCGAATCACTCTCAAAACAGGCATTATCGGAAACCTGCAGAGACTTTGGCACCCGACTACAGTCCACATCGCAGGGCGTGCGTGAGTTCCTTCACCGAGAAGGTGTAGCTGCAACGTCCCAAAGCGCAAACCAGCTGGGCACGCAGCTCAGGATGTTCGAGACCCTCGTCAATAATCAGCTGCAAAAGTCGCTCGATGGTTATAACGTCGGGAACGTCTCGGACTACGCCCAGGAGACCATATACTCGGCTTTCTCGACGGCAACGGACATCATAACACACATCGAGGACGAGATCCTGACGAGTCTCGGTCGCGCTTCTGTCCCTTTGGCGCCTTCTACGTCGTCATCACTTGCGGAAAGTCAGCAAGCCTTACAGGACTGTACTCGTATGATTGCAACACAATGCCAAATCTTCAGTTTCGTGAATCAACTGCTTTCACTGTATGTGAGCTAGTACTATTCTGATTCTCTGTCTGGCAGATATACGTGGCTAACTGAAAATGTCGACGCAATGATGCGAATTCAGAAATCGACCCGAGGACCAGGACTCTGTCCTCGAGACTAGCGAGAACCTCAAGCTTCTGCTGAGAGGATCAAGAGATGCTGATATGATTCGCCGACGGAGAGACAGCTTGCCCACCCGAACCCGGCGGAACGGCAGTTATGACATGGGAAAGGGGCGAGCATCCTTCATTACCAATGATCTGTCCCCCGCAACTACCAAGAGTAGTCTTGATAGCAGCCTGTTGAGCCCTCTGGGGGACAGTCACAGCAGCAGGAATGCGCCAGACAGCGCCGTCTCCACTTGGTCGGCTTCATCTCATGCCAGCGTCCCAGAGACAACAGCAGCAAAATCCCCATCGTCACTATCAAGGCTCTTTGGCGCCCTGAAAGTAGGCGGTGCTAGTACTATAGCAGGAAAGGACCAAAAGCTCGCATTCTCACACCTCTGCCAGGCATGTCGTGACGGTGACCTCGAGTGGGCAAGACACCAAATCACCCAAGTGGGCGTGGCCGACATCAACGCGACCGATTCGAGATGCCTTTCTCCCTTGCACTACGCCGTGATGCAAGGAAATCTTGAGGTTGTCAAGCTCCTGGTCAAGAGCGGGGCCCGAGTTGGCGGCCGGGACGGGCAGAGCTCAGCCATCGTGTATCTGGCCGTGCGCAAGAACAACATGCCCGTGCTGCGATACCTCCTCGAGGAGGAATCAGCACCTGTGTTCTCGGCCTGCTGTGACTCGATTGATCGCGGCACATTTAGGACGCCACTATCGCTTGCCGTGCAGAGTGGACAGCTGGAAGCAGTTGAGCTGCTTGTCAAACACGGCGCCGAGGTGCAGGGGACCGACGACCTGACTCTGCTTTGTGCAGCCGTCGACAGGGGCGATGTGGCCATGGTTAAGCTACTCTTGCAATGCGACGCGCCCATCAACGAGACCAAGTCAACAACCGAGTGGGGGTCGCAACTTGCGGCTCTTCACGTGGCAGCATACAAGGGAGATGGTGAAATGGTCGAGATTCTTCTCGGGAGCGGTGCCGATATCTCTGTGACGTGTAAGCGTATAGATGTGGCTGCGGCAGCAACGGGCGTCACTGCTCCCCACCTCGCCAGGGGACGCTGTGCTGGCATCCTGCTGAGACACGGAGCCAAAGTTTTCGCAAGGGATAGCAACGGGCAGTTTCCACTGTCTGGGGCGGTCTATATGCGCGATGTTGAATCAGTCCGAACACTGCTCCAACATGGAGCGCCGGTCAACGCCCAGGACCGCAAGGGAGACACGGCACTGCACATTGTCTGCAGGATGTTTGCGCGAGATGTTGTTGCACGAACAAGTACCAGCAGTACCTGTGAGAATCTGACATGCCATGTCACCACTGCAGAGGAGCTGGTTGATCGAGGCGCGAATATCGGGTCAAGAGCCGCAGCTCGGCGCATCATCCGCACCGAGTGCGACAAGGTGCTTCGGAAGAAGACTGCGGAAGATCTGGGCCGACTTCAGCTTATTGAGTTGATGAAGATGGTTGTGGATATTGTCAAGGCTGAAAATGACGCGACCGACTCGGGGGGCAAGAAGGCTGGCATAGCTTCCATGTCGGTGCAGGACCTCTTGGCTCAGACAACGCTGGCGCATCTGGTTACACGTTGAACAATGGTTCAGCTTGGGAATTTGAATTTTCTGAATGAAAGGAGGGAAAGCTTGGGAATGCAGCCAGCCACAGTGACCAATTATTAACCAGTTTCAGTCAGTGTGAGATGCCTGTGGCTGGGGCAAAGGAATTTCCCAACCACCTAGTATCCTGTATCATATATCGGTAATGATAGGCGCCTAATATTCAGGCATCACTACTCTCGTATACTGGCACCCCAAGGCATTTATTCCAGCCAGTCAAGGCATTTATTCCAGCCACTCAAGGCATTTATTCTAGCTAGTAAAGGCATTTATTCCAGCCAGTTAAGTTATGTATTCTAGCCACTTAAAGCCTCTATTCTAAGAAGAGTAGTCCCTATATATAAGAAGACTGGTGCCCGTATACGAGCGGACTGGTGCCAGTATATTAGGTGCCTAATGATATTGATGCATACTCGTGTCTCGTCTGGACCCAATCTGTACCACGCTCTCACATCGCCTGCCCATCGCCATAATGAAACTGATCCTTGCCACCGCCATCGCCATCCTCACCGGCGCTAACCTCTGCCTGGCCGCCGAAGCCGCTCAAGCAGCCCAAGCCCCGACCGCCGGCATCGCCCTCGACAGCCTCGAGGCGCACAAGCCCAAGGATTGGTGGCACCACCACCACCAAGTCCAAACCAGCCCCTGGGGATCTCGTTTTGTGAATAGCCACGTACTTTTAGTCGAGGGAAGTGAGATAGCCGGTATCATTCCTGCCTGGAAGCACATACGCTTCGATGCCGTGGACGTGCTCTTTGTCGGCCCCTTTAGCGTCAAAGTCGGCGGCACCGACTTCATCCTGGGTGGTGATGGCTCCAACCTCAACCTCAATGCCCGCTTCGAATGGGTGGTTCGCGCGGCGCGCACCCAGAACTCCAAAATCAAGATCGTGGTCGTGCAGTACATGGGCGAAAGTGACAACCAAGACAACAGGGACTTCAAGTCCTTCGGTACCGATGAGACCAAGATAACTCGCTACGCCAAGTCGGTCGCTTCCTTCGTCGAGGGCTATTATAACAGGACCCTCCCCGCGCTGAGCGGCAGTGGCACGGTATCGGCGCGTATCGATGGCTACGACGTCGACGTCGAGGGTAGCAATTTATCGGAAAATCTACCACGGGTTCTGGCTGCCGTACGGAGGGAACTCGAGCCCTGTTTTTCCGTCTCCATAACGCCCTTCAGGGCCGAATTCCTCGACTCAAGCATTGCCTCATCGTGCGACTACATCAATGTGCAAAACTACGATGGTGGAGCTGAAACGGAGCCCGAGGATTACCTCGCCGCCGTCAAGGGGTTCAAACGGGAGAGGTTGGTGTGGGGGCTCCACAGTGAGCGGCCATGGGTGAACAATGTGGCCTGCCAGACTTTTGAGGGAGTCAAAAGCAAAGTGCAGGAGGTAATTGACGGCAAAGCCCCGGGCATTTGGAACTGGCGCCTCAACTCGGACAACTACGTGTACGAGAACTTGTTCCAGGTTTGGCTGTACAATGCAGTCCACGGCACAAGGTTGTACACTTTGGTAGACGATTCCCAGTTGGAGTACATTGTGGAAAGGTACTGGCAGAAAGGTGGTCGCAGGGGTGAAATAGGGTCCGATATGCCCATTCTCTCATTAGAGGATCTCGTCAAGGGCGTCTCGCCAGATTAAAGTAGTTGTCTGATATCCCCTTCGAGTAATTCTCAACATTATGAGTTACTATTCGACAAGTGCACAAAGTCCCGCCAAGCCCCAATGTCTACACCTGCGCCGCTGGTAATGGTGGACTTGACCCATTGCTTTTGTGATTCCAAACGGGCATCCTGGCCATCGCCAAAACCAGACAAGTGGAAGCCGTCCACTTGCCCTCGAAGATTATCAACATCCCCCAGCTCGCTGACCCGATCAACAGACATCCTCTGCTGAACAGCGGATTCCAAGACAGCGAACCTCTCGGTAAAATGCCACGCAAAGAACGGAGATGACCTCTCAGCACCATCAAAGACCCGACGTGATTCACCCAAGAGTTTCCACGCCCCGTCCCAGTCCCATATTCGCGTTCTGTGCTCGGCGTCCCACAACATCCTGTGCAGCTTGACCTCGACACACGTCTCGTAGCACAGAGTCTCGGCGCTGTCATGGAACGCGCTTTGCGCCCCAGCGTACTGCTCTGTGAGAGAATACAGCAAGGCTAGGAGCGCTCTCGATCTACCGAATCGCATCATGGCCTTGTTGTGGGTGGGCAGTCCCACCCTTGACCTTTCCATGGCCTCTATTCTGGAACGGGGCTGATCAGGTGGTCCATCACCGAGAGAAAACAGGGCCTCAAGGGTTTCATCGAGCTCCGGAAAATCCTCGAGTGTGCCTTGCGATGCGACCGAGTGAGGATGAGCATCCAGGTTGACAATGGTGGCGCTGCGCTTCAAGGCTAGGTCATCTCGCGCGGCAGTCATCTTTGGATGGTCTGGTCCTAGTATGGGCTGCCAAATCTGCAATACTCGCTGCTGGACCACCACCGAGCCCCAGAACTTTGCGTTCGTTCGAAGACCTGAGGATACCTTGTTTAATACATTTGTGTCTCTTGCAGCTGTTATTGAGAATAGGCTGATGGTGCGGTGTTTCTCCCTTTCACGGAACAGGTAGCGAGAGAGAGCGCTGGAGGTCCTGACTGCTATGGTCTGTGGACATCCTCCGTGGCTAGCGATGTCCATGATTTCGGCGTTGAAGTCATACAGGACCGATCCCCATGGGCTCCTTGTGAGTCGACTGAGCTGTCTGAAGTGACTTGCTGCTTCGTGGTATTTGGCGTCCAAGGCGAACTGCGCCGCAACCTGGACTTCCTTTGCGGACGGGAGAGAGGGCTTGGGGATCTGGATCACGGTGGTAGGAGTGGTGGGAGTTGTTTCCATTTCACTGCCGGGTGGGCTCTCTGCAGCGTCGGACGGTGTATAGCATTCGATGTTTGATGGCAAGCCTAAGGTATGTACAAGTTACAATAGTCAGCTGGTGTCTATATCATGACCTGGCAAGAAGGGGGCCTCACTCGAGCAGGTCGACGACGGCGAGCCAGGGTCAGACTCCATTCTTCTTTCGTGCAGGGCTAGTTTTGCCGTTGGGACTTGGTGAAACTCGCCATCACCGTGCTTTCGGCCAAATTCGGTAGGGCGATCGAGCTCTTTCCTGCGTCGGATCCGCGTCCGGACCATCTTGTTCATCTCCCTGCTTCGAATATTCTTGAAGAAGCCCCATTCCTCTGTCTTTCGTTTGAGCTGCCTCTCTCTGACATGGCATCAAACAAAGTCAGCATCCCGCAAAGGAGCTCGAGAGACAGACTTACCCAATTGTTAGATCATAGCGTTCGCTCAGCATGGCAACGACTTCCTTGTGGGTCTTGTCCTGGCCCAAAAACAGGCGACGAACCGTTTCTTTGTGCTTGTTCCAGACTCCAGGCGGATATCTCTTGTACGTACGGCGTGTACGTTGTTGAGGCTGCTCCATTCTACTTGTCGGCACGTCGCTGGTGATGTCCTGTTTCCGTCAACAGTGGTTGGTCTGGTGTCTTCCTCGAGCAATGTTCGGGCGAAAAAGGTTTGGGAGCCGCACCTTATACCTTCCCAGGGACCAGAGCTTGACTCCACTGTCGTCCAATATTCTGCTCCGCGGACCATATGCACGCCTATCTCAGTCCAGGTTCCCATCCTATTATGACAGGTCCATGGGATGGGACCACCAACGAAAGTGAAAGTGACATTCATCCGCACCTTCAGCCAAGGGCACAAGGAAAGCACAACATTGCACCGAGAAAGTCTCCTCGGTCCAATAACAGACAAGAAACAAAAAGCCACGGCATCTCGAGTCCCGCTACTTCTGCGGGTGGATGATTGATCGCACTTGCCTCGCAGGCAAATGTCGGATAGTCCATTTCGGTGGTCCCGCCGCCAAGTCTGTAAGGTATTTACTTCCTGCGCTGTAATGTGCCATCCCATCTGACTAGAACTGGTCAAGTCTGCCCTTGTACGGCAGACTGACAGATCTCGGTCTCGGATCTTGGTTCTCTGGCCCAAGCTAAGAGCCTACGCCACCCCTGAATGTCCCCAAGTCCGCGCTCGCTTCATGTATGACAGGAGTACATGACCATGGCCGACTATCAAGATCCGAGCCGGCCAATCACGAGGACGCTTCCGGAGTTGTCTCTCTCGGCCAACTCAAAACAAACGTCTCCTTTTTCTGCATCTTGTCACGCCAACGGCGCCAGTTGGGAATCAATCTGCAGTGCACCATGCCACCATCCGGGATGGCAGACTGGCAGATTGTCCTCTGCAGATCCAAGATTCCATGTGGACACGAGGAATGCCCATTTAATCTGGCCCCCATGCGAGTGTCTGTCCTGTTGGTTTGTTGATGCTTGTCGATAATACGGATACGGACTGGACTGGTCCGACTCCGATGGTATTCGGAGCCTCCGCGGAGGCTCAAAAGGTCGGCGTGTCGTCAGATACCATTGACATGGAAGGAGCTTTATAAATAGCTGAAATTTGTCATTTTCGGAGAATTAGTATGAGACTGTTATCCCATGACGGCATGAAGGAGTGGGTGTGAACTGTAGATATCACGTCATCGGATTGGGGTCCGTTTGTGGTGATGAACACTCTAAACCGCCAGACAGCTTTCACAGAGAAAAAGAAACCTGTTGATCCTATTGCGCCATTTCCATGATACTATGTACATTAGATGAACAGAAACCATCACCATATCTTACAAATCCACCCTTCTCGTGTCACTCATCCTCATTCTTGTTTACATATCCTGATCAGCCGATAACTGTAATAAGAGCTCATTGACACAAAGAAAAAGGTCCCTCCAAGAAGTTAGTCAATCCTCAAAAGTTCCAACACAACCCTCGAACAAGCGAGGTCCGGTTCCACATATGATCCGTGTCGTTGCCCAAGCCGCCCGAACGTCCAGTTCGGTTTGTCCATTTCGATTTTGTTGTCATGGTCTCGGTCATCTAGAAAATGCGTATCAACCACTCAGCAATCCATTCTTTCTCTCGGGGGGACACAAAACGTTACTGGTTACGGGCCAAAGAGTAATACGTCGACCTGATTGAGATGATCTGTATTTGTTGTAACACACGGATAGACTTTGACTTGTACTCTCCCATCCGGAAGAGCAGGCCAAAGTCGGATATATCAACCCGTCAGAAGTCTGATCTCAACTTCGAAGCCACTGAGGGAAGCGGCGAGAAAAGGGGAACCAAGAACAAAAAGAAAACAACGCAACCGACAGTGATATGTGAAAGGGAGGGGTGAACAAACAAAGAAATCAACCCCTCCCAAGCTTAAACTCGATGGTCTCACCGCCGGGTGCATGAGCAGGCAGATCATGATGCTGCCTGGACGAGGCCTTGATCGAACTCAGCGGCGAGGTGCGTCCTCGAGCGTCCGTGCCTGGGTCTAGCTCGTTGGACGATCTCGACAGAATTCCGCTGCCACCGCTGCTGCTGCTGCCAGAGCTGCCTGATTCGACGATGGGTTCGTGGAAGATGGAGTATAGGCCCAGCAGACCTAGGGCGCCTGCTGATGCGTACCTATCGATCACCGAAGATCATTAGCATTACTTGCTCCCTAACAGACTTCCCGCTCAGTCATCTGCTGCTGGACTGAAAGAAACTCACAAAACAGTATTCCCCTCCTCATCAATCACCCGTCCATGTCCCATCCTCTCACTATTCGCCCGTGCAGTAGCTGCATTCGAAGCACCAACCGCCTCAGGCGGGTCACTAATATCGATATCAGCATCAATGATCTCGTCCATGGCGCTCGAGGCCGACGACGAGCTCTTTGAACTGATGCTCGATCTTCCGCTGCTGCCCAACGAAGCAAACCGCTGCTGCAACGCCGGCAGAAAAAAGTGTCGCTGGTTGTTGAGACAAATTGCCGATGCAGCTGCGGTTCCAGTCGACGAGACTACTGGGCGAGGGAATAATCCCACGCCGGTGCCGTTGACCACGACCCGCATGGTCTGGATGGCTGGGGTTGCTCGGAAGGGAAGCATCGTCTTGTGATGTGCTTATTATCAATGGAGTGTGAATATGGACAAGAAACCCGAATCTGTGGTCATGAGAGGATCGGTAGCAGAGCAAGAGAGGAGAAGCGAGCAGCTGCAAAGGGAGAGAGAGAACGTCCCAATATATCTGCTCACCGGACCACCATAACACACCGCCATACAATATCTACTTGCAGTTGTTAGGCGGCGGGAAGAGCACAAGACCAAACAGTGGTGGGTTAGGCATGCTACGGTCTGCGAAATGGTTGCGCTGCCGTGACGTATTCGTGACATGAGATCACGTCCAAGTGCCTTGACAACACCTGACAAAACACAACAGAGTGAGGTAAATCGTGTTCAATTCGGAGACAAAATCCGCTGATTGTTATTGAGCAGAGACACACATTCATCCATTAACTGACCGCCGAGCAAACCCGAACACCGAGAAGAGAGGAGAAACACAACAAGAGACCAATAGCCGCATCAAAAGACAATCCAAAGAAATAGAGTGAAGATATCCATCCCTTATGCTTCGGCTACCCACGCACTAACAACTTAAATGGCATCAAACTGAACGATCCAGCCCTGAAACGCAAGACCCAAAATAGCTGATCGATATCTCAAGAGCTAGCAGCTGTCTTATAACATTCTCGCTCCAGCTACGGCCAGTTCGTCGGCAGCGTTATTTCCGGGGTCGGTAGAATGTCCCTTGACCCAGATAAACTGGGTCCGGACTCCCTTCCTCTCTCTGGCCTTCAGTCGCGCGCGAATCGGCTTGATGATGTCAACATTCTTGACATCCCCGCCGCCGCCCGCCTTCCATCCGTTCATCTCCCACTTCACGTACCACTCGGTAACGCACTGGATAGAGTATTTGCTGTCGGAACGGATCTCGGCCGGCTGTGAGTCGCCCAGGACCTCGAGGCATCGCAGGATGGCCATGAGTTCGGCGCGTTGGTTCGTCTGGGGATTGCCCTTCAGACGCTCTGATATGTTTCTATTTGGGACCGGCCATCTCTGTTAGCACTGGTCCTCCTGCAGACCATCTCAAACCGAGCGTGGACGTACCTCTTGTCGTTTTCACCAAAATAAACGCCGAGTCCGGCGGTGGCGCCCAATTTGCCGTTGCCGAGACTGCTTCCGTCCGTGTAGACAACAACAACTTTACCAGCACCGGTTGCGGGTTTGCTCGCCGGCTGGCTTGTAACCTTGACCCGTTTCGGTGGTGGCGATACCTCTTCGGGTGTGTCATCTTCTTCTTGGTCCTCGTCGGAGGTTATTTCGAGCGGTGCAATCACGGTCCGTATTTTCTTGTCTTCCTGTCTTGATGGTGCAGCCGTCGGTTTCGTGTTGGCCTGCTGATTAGACCGAAGCCACTTCTCAGCCTCATGTCGTTCGTCGAATCTCTGCCATTTTGCCCCGGTAACACCGCTGTAAGCCTCCTGACATTTTGGCCAACTTGTGTAAATGCCGGGAGCATGACCGACGGCGACGGCGTAGTATCGTATGGGCTCGTTAGGGTTAAGCACGTCTTCTCCGGCCACCCAGGCAGCTGCTAGTTCGCGTGTCGTGAAGGACTTGTCTAGTAAAAAGGCATGTTAGCGGTGGGAAAAGGGCAAGAGAAAAAGGAAGAAAAGAAATGGACCTACGTAGGGCGCCCTTGAAGCCGGAGACTTGTTTATTGCACAGATCCCAGTCGTCATAGACGCCAGGCTTGCGACCGGCTCGAACACCATAGAACTTTGGCTGGTTTGGTTTGCGTTTCGGCATTTTGATTGACCTGTAAAGCCAGGGAATGATAGCACGGAGGCGCTCGAACAGATCTGAAGAGTGCAGAGGAAGCCTCCTCGAGATGCTGGAGGAGACGAGTCGTCGGAGTCGACTGCAATTGCTGGAGCGATGGGCCGTTTTTCTTTCCAACTTTGCCAAAGC
This sequence comes from Rhypophila decipiens, assembly GCA_033297075.1. NCBI lineage: Eukaryota > Fungi > Ascomycota > Sordariomycetes > Sordariales > Naviculisporaceae > Rhypophila > Rhypophila decipiens. Next base: position 1,049 of record MU858359.1, on the reverse strand, counting down.
CAGAGCCCCCGGGAAAGGACCACGTTTGTTCGAGTCGGTGCAAAGCGAGAGTCTGGAGAGCAAAGAAGCCGCAGGTTTGCGTGAGAGGGGTCGTCGCGGGGGGTGTCGGAGTCAGGTCGACCGCAGCATTCTCACGAATCACACCAAAGAACAGGCGCCACAGATGCACCAGGTGCAGTTTGTCGTCCTTTTCGCGTTTGTTCGTCAATAAAAGAAAGTTGTCGCAAAAGCCCCGCTCGTGGCGGGTTAGAAGGACTGGAACAAGGAGGAAAAAAGAAGAGATGGCGGCGGGACGAGCTGCGCATCGCTGAAGCCTGAAAAGGAGTTGTGCGATAAGATAACGACTCGTGGACACCGCGTTTCGCGTTCAGCGCGCTTCAGGCCTGGCGCGCTGTAATGCCGTAACCAAGACCCCGCTGGAGTCTGCCGCCCGTGCTCCACCCTGGCTGCTCGGCTTTCAGGGTCACGGGTTTACCATACGTATGTAGAATTTTCAGCCCATTTCAGCGTCGGGTAGGTCTGGGTTTCTGTTATATTTCCGTGGCGTGATTCAAAGAAACCTTTCATATCGTACTCTGTTCGAGCATTGGCTACGGGTTAACTCTGTCAAAACCTGGCAGTCTAGCAGCTTTTACAAATTTACATAGTACGTACACAGTTGCGGTATCCGTACCGGCCCCACATCGGGAGGCCCGGGGGCTCACATGGTCTTACGTATATCCTTCGCTCCGGAACCTCTCCAACCTCTGTTTTTAATATGAAATGTCAAGAGTTAGCAAATAAAAGATTAAGATCCGTCCTCTCCGGTTGCTTAGTTTATTTCCATGATCGTAAGGCTCTTGGCTTTCTTTTCGTTGCTTCAAATTATCATCCCATGTCCATTTTTCCCACCGTATCTTCCTCCGTGCGTTTGCCCAATTAGCAGGAGAGATGCCTCTCGAGAAGGATGAGAAGACTGTAACGATCGTGACATACCACACCACTACGTAACATAGCCCAAAAGAGCAACTAGACTTGATTGGAAGATCCAATCAAGTAAATGGTATGTA
>MU858358.1:0-20456 GCA_033297075.1 Rhypophila decipiens | reverse complement strand
CAAGGGAATCAAGTCTCCCAGTCACCAACGAGAATAAAGACAATGCGTTTTTCCAGCTCACAGCATTCAGAACAGAACCATTCATATCTCATCCCCTGAACGGCCGCCAGTACAATGTCCGACGAGAAGCTCACATCGCTGGTCCGCAACGTCACTAAACTTGAATCGGAATCCGGATGGATCAGCTGGAAGCAAGACGTCGTGAACTACCTTAAGCTGGGTGGATACGGCAGACTGCTCAGCACCGAGAAGACGGTCCCTACCCAGAAGGCCAACGAGACCGACGACGCCTTTGAAACCCGAAAAAGGGAGTGGGAAGACAGGCAGGAGAGGAGCATGGCCCTCGTCAGCTGTGTCTGTGGACCCACCACACGAAAATTAATCGAATCAGTGACCACACTCAACGAGGCCATCACCAAGCTCGAGACCCGTTTCAAACCCTCAGGCAGCGCAGTGTTCCAAGACCTCCTGTTCCAATACGACAATCTCAAACTAGCCGACTTCAGCGACGTCACCAAATACTCGGAGCAGCTACAGAAGATCGCCAGCGATCTAGAGGCACTCGACAGCTCCCTGAAGATTCCTAGCTCGTATATGGTCTCCAAATTCCTCACCGGACTCGGACCGAAATACCACATCTTCCTCACATCCTTTGCCCAGAAAAACAGCCTAATTCCAATCCGCGATGCCACCGGAACTGTCACCAAAGAAGCCGTGTCATTCAATCACGCGGTCATGAGTGCCGTCCGGGAAGAACACAACCTCAGGAACCAAGTCAACACCGGAGAAGTCCCTAATACAAGCCTAATGGCTGCCAACGGGACCGCCAACCAATGCTCCGAAACGTCCCCGGACAGATGACGAACAAGCCTCAAACGCAAAGAAAGTCAGATTCACGGACTCGGAAGAATTTCAAGCAGAACTCCAAGACTTGATTGACGCCGGGGGAGTCGAGACACCAGCCCCCGAACCCCCGGCCGGAGACACCATCGTGGTGCGCCAGAGACGATTCCCGCCTGCAGAAACGGATCAACATGCCGTACCACGACCAGAAGAAGTCCAGGCAAGGCACCCAGAGCTTCGCACTCCACATCCTAGGCGGGCAAAAGAGGGTGCCAGGCAGAGATACGCGTTACGGGCAGAAACGGGAGATGACTCAGACAACGATGAGCCGCCAGAAGAACGAACTAGCCTGGAAGATCGGATCTGCCTAGCACTGCTCGCCTCCAAAACGGAGAACTACAACGACACAGACGGCGACGAACCAAGAACCATCAGACAAGCAGAGACTGGTGGCTTCTGGGAACAGTGGTACAAGGCCATCCTCAGCGAAGTCAAGTCCCTGAACAGCAACAAGACCTGGGATGTCGTTCCAAGACCCGCAGATCGACGAGTGCTCACTGGAAAATGGGTGTTCAAGATTAAACGCGGCGCAATGGGCGAGATCCTACGCTTTAAAGCAAGATGGGTGGTTCGCGGTTTCGAGCAACAAGAAGGCATCGACTACCATGAAACATTTGCTTCAGTGGTCAAACCAATGAGCTATAAGATCATATTCGCCATCGCTGCGGCGCTGGATCTCGAGCTAGAGCAGATGGACGTCAAGACAGCCTTCCTCTATGGGGACATCGACGAGGAAATATACGTGGAGCTCCCACCAATGTCCTCCGAAAAGAAAGGTATAGGGCCGAACGTCTGCAAACTACGCAAAGCACTCTATGGCCTGAAGCAATCTCCGAGAATCTGGTACAACACACTCTCTACTTTCCTACAATCCCTCGGGTACAGGCCACTCATCGCAGACGTTGGGGTCTTTGTCAAAGGAAACACCTATGTCGCAATTTACGTTGACGATATACTGATCGCCGGGCCTTCCAAGGACGAGATCAGTGACCTGAAGCAGAGACTCAGCGAACGCTTCGAGATGACAGACCTGGGACCATGCACCTACTATCTAGGGATGCATGTCACACGCGACAGGAAGAACAGAGCCATCTGGCTAAGCCAAGAAGCCTACATCGAGAAAGTTCTCAAAAACTTCGGCTTTTGGGGGGAGGTAAGGAGCGTCTCTGTCCCCATGGAAGCACACAAGTTCGAAGCTGCAGACCCCAGCTACACAACAAATCCAGACGACAAGAAATGGTATGCGGAAGCCATCGGGAGCCTCATGTGGATCATGCTCGGCACAAGACCCGATATAGCCTTTCCCCTTTCCGTCTTCAGCCGCTATATGCACAACCCTACAAAGAAGCACAAACAAGGTGTTGAACGCATCTTTAGATACCTGAACGGAACAATCCACCTCCGACTAACGTTCAAGGGGGAGCTAGGAGCTCTCACCGGCTACACGGATGCGGATTGGGCAGGAGATACAGAGACTAGACGTTCGACTTCAGGATATATCTTTAACATAGGGAGCGGTGCTGTCAGCTGGTCATCCAAAAGACAGCCAACCGTTGCCCTCTCCTCCTGCGAGTCAGAGCTTATGGGACAGACACAAGCCACGAAAGAAGCCATCTGGCTCAGGCAACTCCTGCTGGAACTCCAGGTCACTCAGAAACAAAGCCCTGCTACAATCATCTACGGGGACAACAGGGGAGCCCTTGCGCTGGCTAGAAACCCCCAATTCCACTCCCGCACACGGCACATTCATGTGCAACACCTGTTCTGCAGAGAGAAACAAAACAGCGGCGAAGTGAACTTCAAATACATCTCGACAGACGAGCAGATCGCTGATGGGCTCACTAAGGCACTTGGGAGGAAAGATTTCCTTGCGTTCCGAGAAGCTTTAGGGCTCTAGTGAAGGGACAAGGGGGGGCAATTACACCCAAGACCGCCGAAGGAGCACACACAGCAATCAAAAGATTCGCAAAACCATGGTCAAGTCTTGAGCGAGCGCAAATCCTCAAGGATGACAGGGATGTCTCTAGCTCAAACGGGACTGTAAGTGACGACCAGCACCTGAAGAGCAACAATGTCACCATTTCCACGGGAAGCCTTTTCACCCACGAAGGTGTTTTTACAGGACTAACTGGAAATGAACAAAAGATTGATTGAGAAAAGAAGACATCATGTAAATTAAGATTAGACGAACCCTAGAGTTCAGTTCGATGGGGAGTGTTGAAGGAAATACGGTATACGCCCTGAACTATACAGTCTACGGCACTGGAATACAGGCCATCCATATATATATATCAAGAGCCCTCCCCCAGGGAGTCTCTCTCTCTCTCACTCTCTTCTTAATCTTCAATACAATCTTTCCACCTACTCATCTTACCTCGTAACACCATCATCAAGACAACTGGTCAGACATCTTGCCCGCGATGGACCATGCGGCAGCCAGCTTACCGCATGAGACGACTGGATTGTCACCGCACGAAGTCGTGATGGGACACAAAATGCGAAGCAATTACGACTGGGAACGACGAACGATCGACTGGAAAAACATCGAACGACGAGAAAGACTGAATCGTCAAGAGGCGCAAGAGACGGCTGAGACCATCCATAAGTACGTCGAGGAAGCGAAACGGAACATGCTGGTCGCCCAAGAACGACAGACGCGACAGGCCAACAAACACCGCAGGGAGCCTGATTTCGGCGTCGGGGATCATGTCTACATTGTCAAGAAAGTTTGGTCCACAGACAGGCCAGCGGACAAACTGGAATTCCCTCTCACCCGTCAACGATTTAAGATCAAGGAAATGGAAGGTCACTCGTATCGATTGGAGGTCCCGCAAGGATGGAGAGGAACCGACGTTTTCCATGCTGATAGGCTGAGGAAATACCCAAATGATCCTCTTCCCGGACAGGACAATGAGAACCACAGGGTGAGCTCATCGACAACGAGGAAGAATGGGATGTTGATGATGTTCTGTCTTCAAGGATTAACCGTGGAAAGCTGGAATATCAAGTGAGCTGGAAGGGCTGGGATCCTGATCCAACTTGGTACCCAGCAGAGAACTTCAAGAATGCGCCTGCGAAGTTGCAGACGTACCACGACCAATATCCCGATTCGCCTGGACCGCCGAAGCGACTCGAGGAATGGAAGAAGGCATGTTTGAACGACGAAACGGACCCCGATCACGACGAGGATAACAGGGCAGTTTCGGCAGGGAAACAAATCAAGCGTGTTGGGAGGAAGCGAAAGTACTGAGTGCTGATTTGAGCGACTCGGTTGAGGACCACTGTCATCAAACGGAATGTGGAAATTTGGCACAGTGGCGAGATTAGGGGATTGAGGACCCCGGAAAACTCACTGTTGTTGAATAAGCCCAAGGGTAACCCTCCTCTGCCTGGAAAGCATTACCGTTCAACTTTCACAGCAAGTGCTTAAAACCACTCTTTTTGTTTATAAAGACTCGGGGCGAGTCTTTGCCTTGAGGAACGAAAGGTCTTGTGCCTTGAGGAACGAAAGGTGCCTTGAGGAACGAAAGGTGCTTAGAGGACGCACCGAGAGCCCCCTGCCTTGAGGAACGAAAGGCTCTTAGAGGACGCACCGAGAGCCCCCTACCCCTCAAAGAGCCCCACATTAAGTCGTCGAAAAAATTTGGACTCCAAAAATGCCAAAAACCCACGTGACTTGGACTTTTACCTTGGGGAACGAAGGCTCAGAGGTCGCCAAGGAAAGAAGCTCGCCCCCAACTTCTGGTCATCGTGCCTTCGACCGCTTTTGATCAACCCAAAGTCACGTGTGACTTTCCGGCCCTCGGAAAGCGGTCCTCTTCCGCAACCCTTGATGATCCCACAATTTGGATCTGGCGCTGGTCACGTGCTCGCCCCCAATTTTGGGAAGTCTGGATTTTTTGGGGGAGTTCACCGTAGGTTGGTCACTGATTACATTTGATATTGCTGCGCCCGACTGTTTGTCGCAAACTACTGATTTTCCCACCTCCATCCACTGGCGTTTTTTCATCAATCTTCCACCCGTCCTTTCCAACTTGCCATCTTTCTCACCAATTCCAGCTTTCTGCATCTCCGACAGTCGCCTCGCTCAGCTCTTCCAGCCTCTTCTCGGCTGCTGCCATGTTCTCCGGCACGCTATTACCGACGAAATCCCTCTCTCGTACCTTGGACAGGAGCTTGATGCCTTCCAACGTCCGACATCGCGACAACTGCACATACAGGCTATAAGGGTCACATCCCTCCTCTCTGCTCGGACCCGTTCAGAATCATTCTGAACAGCTTCGAATATATCTGCCGAAGTCCGGATCCCTAGACCCCCTCGCAACACATTCTCCCGATTGTGTACATCGAAGCTGCGAAATAACTCGGCTAGATTTGGGCGATTTGCATCGTCTCCATTCATCTTGGCTTAACTTTGCTGTTGTTTTATCGGTTTCTTTGGTCTTTGTTTTCCGCGGCAACGCTTACAATAGTTTATCTCCCAACTCATTCTGCTATCCCTACGACATTGCGCCTCCCTTTCCTCGTTCCTTACCGTAATTCGCCCCTCTAGATCCATGGCCTCCTCCCACTCACATGCCGGCCAGCCCGAGATCGCATTACCGACCAACCGGCCACTCATAAACCAGTGTCCCCTTCCTCTTCCTCCTCCTATTCCTCGTTCTTCTCGCTCTCCGTCCTGAATCACGATTTTCATGCCCAAGCCGGCTACATCGGCAACAAAATCCTGCTCACAATGCAGTGGCGGTCTCACTAACTGCGCATACGCTCTTAATGCGTGTTTATCACTACCGCCACGCATGCATCACGAAAATAGCAAACAAAATAGATCCAATCAACGAATGCCACCTTCTATGAGATAACAAACCATGCATCCATCTGCTCTTCGTGCATAACAAACACTCGAAACACCTGCTCAATTGGGAAACCGAACAGCATACAGCACAGCCAGACAACTATCTTGACCCCCACTGATGTGCCTACCCATCCTTTCCGCACACTGTCCCACCATCAACTCGCCATCGACTCGCCATCACTTGACTTGGCAAACTTTATCCACCGACCCGCCTAGCCTCTCCATCCTATAGGGATTTGGTTCTGAAATATGTGACGGATGCAACTCAATAAACCATCCGCTACCCACCAGCAATCCCTAGACCGAGACAATCGTCCTCTTCCACTTTCTTACCCCCTTAACTACACCTTTGGGGAAGAACATAACACTCGCCATCCACTCACCATCACTTGACTTGGCAAATTTTATCCACCGACCCGTCTAGCCTCTCCATCCTATAGGGATTTGGTTCTGAAATATGTGACGGATGCAACTCAATAAACCATCCGCTACCCACCAGCAATCCCTAGACCGAGACAATCGTCCTCTTCCACTTTCTTACCCCCTTGTCTTACTTAACTTTCCAGGTTTCTTTTGCCACTCAACTCTCCTCAACATGTCTCGAAACCCAACATTCTCCAACACAATCCACTTGCGTGATTTCATTGATACAATTAACTTACCGATGATCCAAGTCGAAACACTCCGGCGTGCGTCGAGATTCAGACAGACATTAACATCTTCGAGGAAGGCGGCTTCTACAGTCCCAACATCATTATTGAGCCTGTTCGTACACGTATTCACGCCTATCTGACACGAGAACAAAGAGATGTATATGTCCCAAATACCTTCTTTTATGCCGATGGTCGCTTCTCTACTGCTCTGTCGGGAGATGGCACCATGGAGATCAGCATTCCGACACTGAGTCTAACGAGGTGTGTCCGATCCCGGCTCTCTACTTACCCTAGCTAATCATCTAGACACCCTGGTGACGTTGCCAATTTCGACGAGTACCGCCAGCACTTACCGGAACAATGGTGCCCGATGGTGTCCGTTATCGGTTCGGTGCCCTCCGGCGGAACCAACTCAACCGATCCTTCTGAGCCCCGCCACTTCATTGTCGAAACATCCGTGTACGACGCTTCAAAGGCCGCTCCGGTTCAATTCTCAGTATCCTGCTTCTTGGAAGACACGAAACGCTGGGAGAAAGTCAAGACACCACAGTCGGGGGCCTTTCTCAGCGTCACCGCGAAGTTGGCTGGTCGCACAACAGATACGAATCATCTGGCCCTTCGGGTCCTTAACCTCGCCTAATTACTTGCCGAGGCCAAACTCTACAGCATCATTGTCGACTCCGGCCACAACGCCACCTTCGAAAAGATCACGCTGGGAAGGCCGCGCACCTTTATCAACACCCTCGAAGAAACCACGCACATCTAACCCTGTTGGTGGAATAACCACACCTTTGGGGAAGAGCATAATCCCACCTGAGATGACACAAGCCGGACTCAATCCGCCACCCACTGCAGATACAATAGAGGCGCTATCCAATACCCGTTCTCAACTACTGCCGACCACGAAGATTCCACAATCGACTCAACCTCGCAACTGAGCTCTGACAGTGCAGCACGGCCACATCGCAACCGGCATCCTCCCCGAAAGTTTGACGAGTTGGAATAGGCCGGACAACCCAGATCAGTTTTAGAATATGCGCTTGCATATCAAATTTGTCTTTGATCTTGTTTTTGATCTTGTTTTTTGATGTGGGTTTTTGATCTTGTTCTCTGATCTTGCGCTACCAACCTCATTGGGACGTCCCTTCCAGTAGTGCTAAGACAAGAAAGGTGGTCCGTATAAGGTTTCTTGCGTTATTTCAATGAACCTTCCTAAAACACCTCCCCTGCTCCATGAAGCCCTGTCGAACAGCTCCTATGAGGCAATGCAACAGCATTAAGTCACCTGAGGGCTCTGAACCACCCTCACTAATGTAAGCCACAAAAAGCTAGCGTTTCACCATACCCCACACGTGTAGTTACTACCACACACAGGCTTGTCCTTGAAATCCAATCGACGATCCTTTGGCTTTGATACATCACACGTCTTAATATTAGTCGTGACATCTGTATTCGTTCCTCAAGGCTCTTTAGGCAAACCGCTTGCGGTTTGCGTCTCCTGTAGAACCACTGTCACGGCACCAACCCTGTGTGGTTAGTCCACGGAGCATGTCATGTGATAGCGCGTCCTAGCTCCCACCTGTATTTATCCACCGGCCATCTGCCCTAGATAGTTTCCTCTCTCCATGGCACAACAAACATCTTAGCTGCCACCTAAGGTTCGCCCCGTGACAATTAGCTATAAATAAAACTACTATACTACTTCTCTGAATGGCTGAAGAATACCATTCACACCACGATATCGGGCGTATACGGTTCATGGTACTTCAACTCACGCAACTATCCAACCAAGGTCACCCGCGGCGCCCTGAAGCGAGCTTTGACCTACAGCTTCGGCAGTATCAGTCTGGGAAGCTTGGTTGTCGCCATCATCAACTTTTTGCGCCAGCTGTGTTCGATAGCCCAACAGAACGCTTCGTCTGACGGTAATATTCTCGGCACCATTCTGTTCTGTATTCTTGGATGTTTGATCTCAATCATTGAGTGGGCTGTTGAGTTCCTCAATCGCTACGCCTTTTCACACATCGCTCTCTATGGTAAAGCGTATATTCCCGCTGCCAAGGACACTTGGACGTAAGTACCGTATCCATTTCATCCGTTAGCTGTCCGTTCGACGACTAATGAACCTTGCAATAGTATGATCAAAAACCGCGGCATCGACGCCCTTATCAACGAGTGCCTTATCGGCCCTGTGCTGATCATGGGCGCAACTTTTGTTGCATATGCCTCCGCCTTGTTGGCCTACCTTTACATTGTATTCACAGCGCCCGCTTACAACTCCGGGGGTGGATTCACGGGGGTTGTAGTTGCCTTCTCGTTCCTTATTGGTTTGCAAATCTGCAATGTCTTCACCACGCCGCTGAGCAGTGGTATCGACACGATATTCGTGGCCATGGCGTGGGATCCCGAGGTCATGATGCGTGATCATGGAGATCTGTACCATCAAATGGTGGTCGTCTATCCTCACGTGGCTGAGGCTATCCATGCCTAAACTGGTTGGGCCTTGAACTGGATGGGGGTATGTGAAGCACTGGATAACATGATACCCGGGAGTCGAGGAAGGATACACGCAGGTTTGGGTTTGAACTCGTCTATTAGTAACTGAACTGACGTAATGTTTATTTGTACTTCATGGAATTGAAAGACTAGGCTTTCTTTTGTCTGAATGGAGTTTTTGGCTTCTGGGTAGAGATTAATGCAGAAACGATGTTTCTCTTTTACTTATATTGACTAGGCCGGGTTATCTACCTCGTGCAAATCCGGCCCACATGCCAGTCTTTTCTGGGGTCTCACACAGGAGATCGTGATCTTCGCCAGCTTTCGGCGATCTAACATGGTGATTGGCTGCGATAATTTCGGTTTGGGCGTCGTTCGCGGGTCCTGGTCCATCACGTGAAGCTTCTTGCATGATGGCTGCCTCCGAAATTTGAACTCAGCGTTGCCCGGTTTCAGTGGAGGGCACGCGTTCTGCTCATTTGATGTACACCCAACGTCAACTCATCGGAAGAACTCCCGTCGCGATGCCCGCAATGAGACGAATAACAAAATGACATCAGAAACCGCCTCTGTCGACTGCGAGACTATTATGTCCAATACCGAGTTAACGAACATTGCTGAGCGCTCATGTTCAAGTTCAACATCAACGGAACCTAATGTGGTATCGGCATCCAGCATCTCAACCAGCGCTACAGTCTCAGCAGAACCTCCAAGAGACACGCTGCGCTCCAGAGCCCTCAGATTCTATGATAAGATTCAAAGCAAGACTTTGCTGTTCGGAAAGTTCATACTTGTACTCTCGTTCGTTGTCACAGCTATCGCTCTTTGGCCGACGTTTTCTGGCGCGGCAGAGAGCAAGAGAGCAAACTTGCTAGCTGAGTGGACAGCCCGAAAAGATTACTTTGAGTTTTGTGAGTCGGTAGGTACCGCCCAAGGAATGATGGATATTGTCAAAGGAGGTTGTCTAACATGTGAATCACATTCGACATTCAGCATGATTGGGATCCAGAGGGCTGCCAAGAAGTGAAAGGAAAATCACTCAGTCCACCCCCGGTTCTCGGGCCCAGGACAGATACACAGGCACCCGCGGTAACCCCAGATACCGAACATTTCATCAATATGCTATCTTTCCGAGACCTAATCGTCCTTGGATACCTTGAGCACCCTCTCGGTTTCCTCATGCTCCCTTTCGGTTTCCTCATTATCTTTGCCATCAGCTTCGCAGCCTTTCAACAGTGGACTTTGCTTCAATTGAGGGAGGAACTATATCAGACACCATACCGATTCCCTAGCCAATCCGCCACGGTTCCCGTTCGACAGGAAATGACCCTCTACGAACCAGAAAGAAGCTCTCCTTATGAGGTCACGCAGGCTGCCAGGCACAGGCGGAGCAGACAGGAGCCTGTCGAGACGCGCTACGCGCCCTGCAGGTTCGAAAACGAAGATTTACAGTACAAGAAACTCGCGCGGCACAAAAGATCCCAACATATTCGATTAATGGAGCGGCTGGATTCTCTTACCAATACCACAGCTACTATGTCTAGATCAACACTCTCTACCATGGGTACCACAACGCACATTTCCCACTGGTCAGTCCAGGTTGTGTTGGCGACTTCTTTGGCTAATATTCTCCTCTACTCCTTACATTACTTTGTTAGTTCATGACCACCAATTAATTTCTGTGGTCAACAATGCGATGGTAGTTAGATCTTACCATTCTTGGAGCCTCGACTTTTACTACACTTTTCGCAGTGCGAGTTGAGCACCTCGTCCCTGACGAAGGAATCATCTAGATTTTGGATTCAAGTTGGGAAGACAAAGGCAGCCTTAGAAAGCCATTATCAGAGGGAGTAGCCCCAGACGACTAACAAAATTCAAATTTTGCGATTGCTCAGGCACATCTCGCACAATAACGCAAGCTTGAGTAGCAAAGCCAAGGCGGAATATAACGCGCCTGTCAAGAAAAGCGAAGGAAACTAAGATGGATAAATGGATTATTATTATGGACATGGAAGTTCATGAAATCTGCGCAAAAGGAGTCGACGGAAAGTACCAGAGGATTGTTCAATCTAGCGGAGGTAGCATGTTGCTGCCGCTACCTATCGAGGTACCTTATGTTTGATGATATCATGATAGTTTGGCTTCAGTACAGGGGTGTATGTTGCAGATGGAACAATTGCTACTGGGAATTTCAACCGCCTCTCCATGAGAGTTTGATGCTGCAAATCATTGGTTATGCGGTCTTGGAGTGCTTCGAGCACTTGCCGAGATGCCAGAGATGGTGCCGGGGAAGCAAGGGTTTAGGGCTTGGCCGCCTCGAGGGAGGAGCGGGACAGAGAGCAGTATCGACTTGACTCAGCCACCCTTGGTTTGATGCTATTGGCAAGAGAAGGAGGGATGGATCATGGGTAGTCATGCGGAAGCCGGCACAGACCGGAAACAGGTTATTGTCGTTCCTGATGTGGAAGGCAGTACTTGGTATTGCAGGCTTGGCTACATATTTCTGGGAAGGCAGTCAAGGCACATCCAAGCGTCTTTCAGGATGGCACACTGGTACTGTTGTATGGATCTCAAGACGAATCCTGAGTCTTATTATGGATAAATACTAAGATATGATAGTAATAGTCATGAAATCGTTACAGTACAATGATCAACTCCCTTCTTCCTCCCCCTCAACTGGTATCCAAACGAATGCTGTGTAGTTAGATGATAAAGATGCGCAAAGAAAATGTCTAAAAAGAAATTCGAGTCTCCAAAGTTCATGTTCACCAAGGGGTATCATAACGGACTGCCTATCTACCTACCTGTCCACTGACCTACCCAGGTGAGGTGGTGTGTAAGTTGGTAGACAGGCAAATAAGTCGCCGTGAGCAATAAGAGTCTGTAATTAAACAGAATAATGCCCCTCCTCATCTCTCCTTTCCGCATTCTTAGGTTCCACAGATTCCGTAGGAGGAATCGACCACAGCCCAGTCTCCTTCTTCGTGCCAATGACGTAGATGATGATGAAGACAGCAAGCACGACCCATCTTGAAATGATGGCATCGACAATCCTCAGTGACCCAAAACCGCCAACCACAGAATATACAACATTCCAGACTGTCGTGACGATCGTGATACTAGCCGCCGGAATCAAAAAGTCCCAGACTCTTCTCATGACGGGCAGACCCGTACCGGCGGACGCAGCATGTTTCCGGGCCTGGTTTCGGGCCAGGCAAGTGAACACGGTGGTGTAAATGGCTACAACGACCTGAAGGACGTCGACGACGAGACCCAACCACATGAAGACAAATCCTGCGCGGAAGTCCGCCTCGGAGGCACTGGAGCCGCTGAACGAGTAGGGGTCGGCGTATCGCTTGGAATCGTAATACCGGAAGAAGATAAAAAATACGAGTGTGAGGATGGCGGACACGCCAAGGATACCGCGGACGATGTTGACGAAGATACAGCTGATGGTCCTCTTCGAGTCGTGCTGGTTGTCAATCCTATCGGCTCCCACAGCGAGGTAGGCAATGGATAAGAGGAGGATGTAGTTGCTGAAGGCCACGAAGAGACCTGCGACGCCGCTGAGATGGATGGATATTGTCCAGTTCCACACGGTGAATCTAACGATGATGTAGATGACAAAAGTTACGAAATGCCTAGAACAGAAGCAAGACGCCATGGGTTAGCTTTGTCTGTCAATCTAGAATTGAAACATGGTAAAATACGGTGACGTACGCAAAAGCGAGCCACAGAGCGGCCTTGAACCAGTTGAAGCCATTGCGAGCTGGGTCGCTGTATCCTCCCCCTATGCGCTTGTGTGCGAGAATACCCAGCGGCAGGTAGAGGAATATCGGAAGACCGGCGAGAACAGCGTATATGATATCATCCGTATACCGGTAGGCGCGCTCCATTTGAGATTTGAAGAGTTGCGAGTCGGATGTGTGTGTTTTGGAAGACGTGAGATCGTAGTTGTTGGAAAATGGAGGATTTCGGAGGGTTTTGCTTCTACTTGTGCTCGATACAATGAATCAAAGTGAGGTACTGGTGAGGATCAAATCGTGAATGATGATGAATGTAGACCAGAGGATAGGAATGGACCTAGATACTTATGTGCATCTATGGTAGATGGTTGATGGTCCAGTGCCAAGTTGACGCAAAGTCCTTGTGTAAGTCGTGCTGTGGCAGTGACACACCACCCGGGATAATGCGGCAGACTTTGCTGCTCTGGCGATAGTCTTGGCTACACTCTGATAATATGTCTGCCTACACCAAATGTTCCCGCGATGTAATGCCATCACTGTTGAGGAATTAAGCACGCGATCTTTGGGGCTTGGGCACGTCGACCACCTGGCCGACACCCAACCCACCACCACTCCACCAGCACATCCGCTGTCGAAAGGAATTGCTAAGCCAATTGAGGTTAACAATCTGGTGTAACGCTTGAGAGACTTGGCTTCGACCCCATGACATGGGCGGATCTGGCAGATTTTTTGATCTCTGATATGAAGCCCTATTGGTCCTCGGTACGACTAGTACGACTAAGCCACTGCCAAGTTCGAACCTCGCAGGCGATATCGACCCGCCTTTACGCCCGACCACCCAAATCGATCCGCAAAGGGACTTGTTCCATTTGATCTTTCCAATCTTCCATTTCCTTTTCGACTTTTGATCCGGAAATGGCTCCTTGATGTGTCACCAATGAAAGCTACAAATCACTCCGTAAGACCGGTGAGGTACCTAATTACATGCAGATCTTATAGCAATTATTATATAATTATATAACCTTCTCTAACGTATTAAGTTAGTTAAATTTTAATTTTATTTTAATTTCAACAATATAAAAGTTGAAATTCGAAATAGGGGGGGTCTTTCCAAAATTACCCATCCCTAGAGCAAAATCGAGGACCCCAATCTAATAAAGGTGACGAATGTTGGCAATAGCCAGCTGCGGTCGGGCTTCACTCCAATTAGAAGACGACCTTAGCATGAGATCTCCAATATCCACCTCGGACGGAGATCCAGGTTGATCCCTGCTTCCCATGACGATCCGTCTTGTTCAACTCTTGTTCCTGGATTTTGGGGTCGGTAACACCGCCATCTTAACACTTTTGACACGGTTTGGGTAAGAAGAACCCTTCTGCTCGCTCATGTTTGTTAGGCTCGAGGGTGGGAACGGCACCCACTCTGCATTCAGCTGCCAGCCACGGTGCTGGATTCGGAATTTCATGAGCTACCCCTGCTTTTTGTGGCACCTGGACTCCTCCTTGTTTAGGTACCCTCGTTCGGATCTTGTCATGCAGGTCCAGCCCGCGTCTGATAACCTCCCCCCATCTGACAAGACAAGCTGGCAGACCTTGTCTCTGATGGGGTATCTATCTCGGCTTCACCATGATCCCCCACCTCGCATCTATCATGTCGCGTTTGGAGGTCTCATTTTGATCACTTTGTGATCAAAGCGTACACTTGCCGACTCCCGTTTGCCCAAGGCTCGCGGAGGCTTGTGCGTTATATCTGCCGCTCCCCCGAGGATGATGAACATGGATGATGGCTGAGCTGATGGCTCCTAATATCGATATTCCACCCGGACGGCAGGCTTCCCGAAGTAGCGTCATCCGAAGCCCAGATTGTAGTTCATCTGCTGCCGATAGTCATCGGGCCCAGGCTTGGCATTATTGATCCAGAGCTGAAGAGCAAACGGCGCACTACATTAGTAGCTGGACCCCGTCTCACTTTCGTTTCTTCAAAGCTTTGCTTTTTCCCCTTCTGCCCCAGGGTCCACCCCAGCCCAGACGACTTCGAGATCGCCAAGCAATCCAAGCCTGAAGCCATCATCATGAGGCTCCCTTCGTGGCTGGTCTGGTACAAGAAGCCAGAATATCGAGACATCAGAGAGTATGCCGACAACGTCAACACCGGCCGCCGGGCTATGAGTCCCGATGGCCGTCGGACCATGATCCCCAGTCGCCTGCGTCTGGACAGAATCTTGCAGAACAGGACATGTATGCGACACTCTGGGTTCAAGCCTGACGTCCACTTTGCTCACATCATATCACAGGCAGCCCCATGTCACTATATGACTTTTACATGTACCTGAAGCACATTGAGTTCTCAGCAGAGAATCTCGAGTTTTACATGTGGTACGGTTCCTCTTCATGGCCATCGATCGACTCCATTCTCACACGTCGCTCACAGGTACAAGAACTACGAAGCAAGCTACGCCAAAGGAAACGGGGACATCAAAGAGCTGGACTACGGGTCCATCCCGAGCGCATCGCAGAGTGATTCCTCGGTAGCAAAGATCAAGGAGCTCGTTCCTGGCGACGACGAGTCCTTTGATCCCGAGATCGGCAAGTCACACTATCCTCCTCCCATCCCACACCGTCAACTAACCCAATCGCCACCAACTAGCCAAAGAGACACTCGAAAGAATCGCCCAACTCATCGCAGTAGACGCCATATGTTCGGCCAAATCCAAGACGTGCTCCGCTCCAGCACCACCAAAGACAGGATCAGCCAAGCCCACCGCCGCCGACCTCTCCAACTTCCAGCTCCTCAACCCGACAACAGGCGCCGTCGCGCGAACCGAACTCGACACCATCGTCGAGTTGTTTCTCTCCCCGGGGGGCACAAAGGAACTCAACATCCCGCCCATCATGCGCCAACAAGCCATCGCCGACCTACAAAACTCGACCCACCCGGCTGCTCTCAAGCCCGTAGCCGACCACGTCTATGGCCTCCTCCGTAACTGCTCCCATCGGAATTTGGTCCGTCTGGGTGTCTCAAACGACACGTTCGAGACCATCTGCGTCGCTACCGCCCTTGGGTTCGTTAACCTCATCGCCGGGTTTCTGGTCGTCCTTCTCCGAGGTTTCGTCCCCTATCGAGGCGCGCACTCCATGTTCGAGGCTTTCTGTGCCTGGCCATTGTGGTGGCTTGGCATGACCCTCGTGCTGTCCGGTCTAAGGGGAAGTTGCTTCTTCTTGTTGCTGTTTAGCCGCCGGCAAGCGTTGCCGTGGGAGAGGTTTGATGATTCGGGGGGTAAGATGTCTAACCAGACGGGCTTCATGAAGACGCTTTCGAGACTCATGATCTTTGATCGCCGGTTGAGGGTCAAGGAGAAGCATCTTCGGAGATTGCAGCAAAAGATTGTGTTGCAGAGTATTGCGGGGGGTAGTATCTTTGCTTGTGCTTGTGTGCTGGTTTTCATCTTTTTGCCCATGTGGAGGGAGACGATTGTTCTTCAGCAGGGTGGTGGGCAGCTTGTCCTTGGTGGTGGGCAAGATGGACGGATTAACTAGAGCATGGTCTGAATGAGGTTCCTTCTTTACATTTCTTTCTTTTATTTATTCTTCTTTTACACGTGCTCTTGATGATGGCGGGTTTTTTATTACCTATGTCTCCCACTAGTAATCTCTTGGCCTTTTTCTCTCTTTCTTCTTTTCGCTCGCTCGCTTGCTCTCTCTCACGACGGACTGGTTCGGAATGGGGATATGATACCACACAACACAACACGACAGAATGGGGGGGTTTTCTCGGGCAAGGTCAACTCGCACCAATATCTGATAGGACATGGCTGTATTGTAACATGATAGACGAATGTTAAATATTACAACGCCAATTATTTGCGCAATTCCTTCACGTTTTTAAGCTGAAGTGCCCATGCTTGACAGTTCTTGCTTGACCGCAACTTCTGTTAGAAGACAGCGGCTTCAGTGCAGTCAGCCATCCCCATCGCGGCAATTCTGCTCAGTAATCGATATAAATACGATATTTTGTACGGTTGAATTGGGTAACCGTATCTGTTGCCTCCTTCAAATCTTGAGCATCGTGATATCCTTCTAGGCGTCGAGAGTTTGAATACAGTACTCGTCATTAAGTAGAAGGGTGTGAAACGGATTATAAATACGCATTTTACAATCCCGCTATGTGTTTTAACAATCTCTTAGCTATTTTGGGAAGCCGTTATAAAGATTTCACGCCCCATTTCTCGGCCTCGTCAACATGCTGGTAGCACCTCTCATATTTACAAATATCGGTCCATTATCTCCATCTCTACATGTATTCTGGCTAGCACAGTATTCCAACACTAAATCCCACCTAGTTTACTCATGTGTTCAACCTGTAGAGCCCACCCATCTATGTCAAAACATGAGTCTCGCAAATTAGGATTTACCCACCCCATTTTTACGCCCACGTGGCAGAGCAAGCCGCACTCATGCATCTCGTGTACGTGAGGGTTCGGTCAGATTTGGAGATGTGCGTCGACCAAGTCTGGTAAATCATCCGCCGAGTCTTCCTCGTCTTCACTTTCGCTTTGAAAGTCAGAGCTCCGAAAGGTAATCTCGAATCCTCCACCCTCTTCCCCACTTTCGCTTTCAGAGTCAGAGTCTCTCTGAAAGTCAATCCCGTATCCCATCTTGTCGGCAGCTAGACATGCCGTTCTCGAAGCATGTTCAAGGAACCCGTTGAAGACTTCGGCCGCCAACCGCAACAACCTCATACCATCATTTGGAGTAGCCGGGGGGATCCCGCTAGCTGCTGTGAATATCCAGCCAATCAACCAAGGCAACTGGTACTCGTGTTCCATGTAGGCAGGCGTATACAGCTGTATCAGGAGAGGGTCGAGCTTTTTCTTGATCTCTCGAAGCAATTGCCACGACATGCGGTGCAGAACCAAGTACGGGAACGACATTTCTAGAGACTCGGCGTGGAGGGTCAACGAGAGGGCTCTGATCAACTCGGTCGGTGGTACTCTCCGGGTGGTGCCGTCGGTCTTGTCGACTGCCTTGCCGGCAGACTTTTGTTGTTTGGCCGCCCTTGCGCGTTTCTCTCTCAGCTTGGCGGGATCATCAATCTGCTCTATCGTGGCGCCGTTGTCCTTGATGTCGAATGCGCTGCGTGCCAAAATGTCCTCGACGTGCTCAGTGGTCCAGTCGACTGTTCCCGACTCGGGGTTGCGGTAATACCTATTCGCAAAGATGTGGCTCACCACCGAGACATCCTCTTTGATCCCACGGGGCCCGGCCCGAGAATGCAAGTTGACCTTGCCACGTCGCTTGCGAGGGTCGGCAAAGGCAGCCGCGCTGAGGCCCATCTGCAGAGTGAACCTGTTGAAGTAGTCTTTTAGGTTACCTGGCCGGTGGTTATCGCCTTCGCCAACCCAGATATTAGAGTCGCCCAAAAGGGTCAGGACAATATCCATGTCATGCCACTGGAGGCCGGGCTTCAAGAGCCCTTCTCGCTGCAGGGCGTTATACAGATGGGCCGGATAAGCAATCGATCCCCAGGCGTTGATGACCGCAATGCTAATCTCGTGCACGGCGGCACGTAGTCGGAAGAGAATGAGCCCACTGATGACAGGCGAATATATGAGGAGACGGTGTTGGCTGGCGGGGTCAGCCTCCATCCCAGGAATTCGCGAATAGGCCTTGACTTTAGCTTTGTATATGGGGTCGCTGCCGATGTCCAACATGCACTTCACCGTGTCTGAGATCCACCGGTCTTTGCTCGCGGGCCAGTGGTCTATCTTGACGTTCTTGTGGAAATCGAGATGGCTACGAAGAGAGTTGGTCATGATGGTGATCTGGTCGGTCATGAGCGTAAAGGTCTTGTAGATCGATCCCCTGAGGTTATGATGGATATCGAGAAACACCTGGGCGGCAAAGACGCCGTAAAATGGTACCTGGAGTGTCTTCTCGATCTCTTTCACAGCACGCATGAACTCATCTGTGGCCGGATAGCCTGAAATTGCCCGGATAACGGTCATGACCTCGGTGAAGACTTCCATAATCACGATCTGGTCCTCCTGCAGCTTTTGTTGGCCCGTTTTTGTTGCTCGGTCGCTCTTGGGATCATAGACTCCAAATGTGCCCTCTTTGTAAAGTGGGATGCTGTTAGGGTTGACAACATCCGGGAGTGCGTTCAGCAGCGAGTAGGTGAGGATGCAAGATTCCTGGGCAATTTCGTACACTTTGTTGGTGAGCCTGCCGTTCATCAGTTCGTTCAAAGCACTTTGGGGATCAAGCCCGCTTTGCATACAGAGCAGGGCGTTGTATTGTTTCGTGAGGCTCCAAGTACCCTCTTCGGCTTTCGTGAAGAGAGGCATCATCTCGTCAATGAGGCCATGTGCAAATTCCACAGCGGTGTTAGTGGCTACTGCTACGGCCGCAAGATCGCCGTTGCCGTCTTTGTGATGAGCCCAGAGTCGCTGGATCTGTTCTCTCATCTTGTTGAGATCTTCCATCAACAAGACAAAGGCAAACAGGAGGTCCTCCGGAGAGGTCTGCGGTTCGGCCTCATAGACAACGTCATCCTTGGAGTCTGTCTGGGGCTGCTTGACTGGCGGTGCGTCAAGGAAGGCTTGTGAAGGCTCGTACACAGATAGAAACTCGAATCTGTTGGAAGGCTGGCCCGTTCTGGCGTCCTCTGCCACACCAGCAGCAGCTTCAGCAGCGTTGATCGACATTCGAGGTCGCAAGGTGTCACGGACTGCCTCCAAGACACCGACGAAGAACTGGTGACTTTCGTCCTTGACCGGGTCGGGCTCGACGCCATGCTCCTCCATTCGACCACCGAAGCCAGTTCGCACGTCAATGAGACGACTGATGGTGGTAGAGAAGACATCCGGGACCTGGATGAGCGGCTTGGTCGAGTTGGCTATGTGGTTTGCGAGGGGGAGAAAGTCGGCAAGAGCAACGATGTACTTGGAAGAAGTTGTCTTGGTGGTGGGTTTTCTCTTCGCCCCATTCGATCTCGGCTTGCCCTTTGCCCGACCTGAGTTGGGCTTGGGCTTGGGCTTGGGCTTAGAACGAGCCGGATTGGAGAGCAAATCAGCAGGATATCCGCATAGCCTGGCTGTAGTTGCGAGCCAGGATGCGACGAAGTCGGTATCCGCCTTATATTGCTGATAGACGCTGAGTAGTGGTCCAGGAAGCATTTTGGTGTGCCAGCTGAAAGGAATCAGCACCCAAGAAGACTTTAGGGGGAGAGCAAAAGCTGGAAGCAGAAGTATGTCGGCGGTAGGCGGTAGGCGGTAGAATGTTGCGTTTATTCTGTCCTCGTTGTCGCAAGAAGCTTGACTGGTCAACGTTGAAGTTGCAGCAGCCCAACTTGAGAATGATTGCTGGCTGGTGTTTGGGGGTTGCACCACAATTTTCTGTCACGTCGCCACTAGCGTGCTTGTCATCAGCCGAAACAGCGGTCGTGGAGCCAAAGTTGTGGAGCCCGCAGCGATAGGGGGCTTCCACGGCAAGAGAGGGAACCTTAAAGCTGTCATCACGGCATCCTTGGATGAAAATGGCGTCGACGTCATTTTCCATGCTCTGGTTTAATGGTAGTTCCCCCAAAAAGAAGCTCGAAAGGTTCAGCCAGTGGGGTTGGATTTTGTTGAAAACGGTGGTTTTGTACGTGTTGGTTGCACTGGTGATCAATATCAACAGAGTCCTCTTGGGCTCTGGTGAATCTGATCGTTAGTAGTGCATGTGTATTCTTCAATCTAAGGTGTCTATGGAAGTGCTGCCTACCGGCCTACATATAGTAGGCCACGGAGCTGCACACTGCTGGCC
>MU858357.1:0-21716 GCA_033297075.1 Rhypophila decipiens | reverse complement strand
AACACATTCTTCCTTTCTTTCTTCTCTCTCTTTAGTCTAGAATCTTCGTCCATAGTGCCTAATGAGATGAGTTCCGCCGTCTCCCAGCCAGGCCGCGACAAAATATAGAAGAAATAAATAAAAGAAAAAAATATATAATTAGAAAATATAATAGTTTTTATATATTATATGTCACGATGTATATATAACCGTTGATTTCAAGTCGGCGTTCGACTTGAAATTCGACATCCTTTTGCGGAGGGTTCCATGGCCTAGTGGTAGGGTTCTAGACTAGTGGATTTGTCACATTATATTAACCTTTTTCTTTATAGAAATCTATAAATTTTATTAATAATAAATTTTTCAATTAATATTATAATAATTTTTATAATAGATTCTTATAATTAAGGTTTTTCTTATTAAAGTATACTAATCTTCTTTATAATAAGCTCTTAAAGCTCTCTAGACTATAGTACTATATCTAAATATAGATTAATATTAAAAATAGTTTATAGACTTTACTTTTGTAAAACAAACACAAACTATATTATAAAAAGTAATAGTTAACTAATCTACTAGTCTTCTCATTTTCCTTATCTCTTTCTGGAAAATACCCTAAAACCACCCAGTCTTTTTCGCCTTCTTAAAAGGCATTAGAAATTTCAGAAATTCGGATTTCAGGATGGTCGATATCTTATCCAGGACCCCTGTAGGTAAAGGACCCACAAGCCAGCCAATCATATAACAACCGTCTGTGTCACCATTCTGCTTTTGTGATTGGCTGAGTTTCATGGTTCGGTGTTGAGACAAGTCCAGGGCAGTCCTTGGTATCGCTCTGGTGACGGCATCAAGACATGTCTATGATCGAAGGCGGAGTGCGTCCGTCCATCGAGATGTGTCCAGGCAGCCAAGGCCCTTCTTTTGTGCAATGGCAGGTGAGGCAGTTGAACTTGTCCTTTCGGTAGGTGGATGGGCCGGGGAAGCTGTCCAGACAATCCGCGCCCGGGGCTGTTCTCTGCAAGATGTTTGTATGATTGTCTCCTCGGCATCATGTTTCTTTTGACCGTTATTAATGGTTATCATGTGCGAACTGATTGGCAACTCATTGCAGAGGAAACAATATCTGTGAGGTTTCAATCCTGGCTATCGAAGTCGTGTTGGTGATCTCGGCCCGAAATGTGGGGCTTTCCCACCTTCCTCCGAGTTGGGGGTGGTGGTGGTGATGGACCCGCTGTTAGTGAAGCTTAATTTTTGTATGTAAAAATCGTCCTCTCGACTACACCGCTTAACAGATCCTCCGACGGCCCGCTTGGCGGCTTGTGTGCCCGGGTTCGGGTGCGCAGAGTCCACGGGACGGGAACAACCTCGTGCAGCGAAAGTTCGGGAGCTGTTAAGAGTGGTAGTCGAGAGGTCGATTTTTGCATACAAAAAATAGGGTTCACTAACAGCGTGTCTCCTGGAAATAAGGTTCGTTGATTTCACTTCCGGGTCCCGCTGCCCCTGGCTCCTTCTGCATTCGAGCAGACATATCCGTACAATCGATTGCTCGTTTGACGGGCGCAAGACCTAATTGTATTCTACATAGTCATCTACTGCATGTCAAGGTCCCACCAACGTGTCTGCGTCGAGTACACCATTCAACGGTAAATAGTGGCCTTCGAGTACCTCGTTTCAAGTGATGAATCCTTGCAAGATACTTGCAAATGATCGCTTTCAAGGATGAAAATTGGACATAACAGGGTATTTTCTATGTATTTAAGCCACTATCATGCGTACCCTTGAGGGTTATGAATGTCACGAACAAGGGACCCAGTAAGTAGTCGAAGGCCACTATTTACCGTGGAATGGTGTAAGTCTTGGAAGTCGACATGGCTGCAAGCGTTCCAACCAGAACTCGGCATAACTGCATCTCGTCCTTGTCCGCGTGGCTAACAATCCCATGGTACGGGCCAGGACAAGGTATCAGTATGGAAAACCCCAGATGGTTCCCATGTATGCCTGAGCTCAGAGAAGCAGAAAGAGCAGACACCGTCCTCGATTGTAATTGTTTCCATTGGTCAACAAATAAAAGACATCGGACTTGGCCGTGAGTAGCACATACACCCAAATACCCTGGGTATCTCGAAAGACAGTCGTCGTGACCCCAGTACGCTTGGTCTATCTCTTCTGCATGCCAGATTCAATATGCAACCCCCACCATGATCAGAACAGTTGTTTAAGCCATGTCGCCTTGTCTCGGCTCTCAAATCCTCAACAACACGAGAGATTGAGCTGTCTCGGGTCTCTCTAATTTGCTCGTTTTCTGTTTTTTAAAAATTCTCCCAGTTACTCGCCCGCCGAGAATAATTTACCTTCTAGAAGAAATCATTACCGTCGTTCAGCAAATAAAGTACAGGCCAAGAATACAGGCACGCCGAGCGCAGTCAGGCTATGATGATACGCATGTACTTGTCCTCCACCCTACATATCAGTCGTATTACCAACGATCCCAAGAACTCAAACACAGGTAACCTTGGCTAGCTCCTAGAACCCTGCTGACTCTCTCTCCAGCCACCTTCTTCCTTTCCACTCGCCAGCTCGTAAGATAGCTCACACCGACCTGTATCCTTGCGATCATGGTTCTCATCTGGTCTGGATTCAACCCAACTCGGTACTTTCTCGCTCACGGGACCCTGAGAAACAGCCAAGATAAACATCACGGACTACATGTAAGGTACTTCCCTCCCGGATATATCCGCACAAGTGTAATGTGCCACGTCTCTGAGGCATTGCCCTGTGTATGGTACGGGTAAGGTAGTTACATGTAGTAACCTAGCCGCCTCACCATCATCATCCCCTAGGCAATCAGCTCACACCCAAGCAAGCAAGCAAGCACAGCATAAAGTCCAGCGGAAATACCACATGGACCTAACTCAACCATGCAACCCCCTCGCTGTCAGTTAGTTACTCCTTGCCTGCCACGGCCGGCCGGCCGGACCCAATTTGTCCTCTCTCTCTCTCTGGGTGGCTAGGATATCACCAACACCCAGGTAAAATAGATTGAATGACTGAACACATGTTTTATATTTTCCCTGTTGTACACTACACTACACAGCAACACCAGCAACGAATTCGAACGACAGACAATCAACCCACACCCATGCCCTGAAACATCAAGCAATCACCCAACGCATCAATCAATCAATCAGTCTTGACTGCCCTGCCTGCCTATTTTACATAATGCACAAGGAGACTGACTGAGTTATGGGCAGGAACAAGGGTCCAGGCCTAAAAAACTGTCTCGCCACCTCCGCCTTTCTCAGCTTGTCCACATGACCAGTTAGTTCCTGGCCGGATATGCGCGCGCGCATCTTCTCGGTAAAAGAGTTTGGCAGGTGTTGGTGCTGTTTTGTGATTCCCATGGACATAGGTCGGCAGGTGGGTGGGTGGGTTGCTGAGCCATTCAGAGACAAGATTTACTTGAGAATCCTGAACTTGGTCAAAGTTAAAAAAAAATAAAAAATTTGAGACTCTTTATTCAGCTCAATGAGAGAGCGCAAATCATCATTCACTAAATTCAGTTGGTGAATGTACTAGTAAGAAAAGGTATCTCCAGGAGAAGTCAACGGAACAAACCACCACCACCCCTCACCCAGTCAAGCAAAGAACACCTCAAAGACCAACCAGCCAGAATGTTAGTCGCACGGAATGAGAAAGAAGCAGAAGAAGAACAAGGCTTGTCCATATCCATATGATTTCAAGACCTAGACGAAAAAGAAACGTAGATTAAGAAAAAAATCTACCAATCCCGCTTGGCCCAAGAGTCCAGAAATGCAAGAGAAACTACCAGGTAGTATGTAGAAACCCATAATCAACCTTCTCCTCAAAATAAGAAATTTCACTTTCGATAAAAAGATCAACCCACAAGTGATCGCACGCTACTGGCACTCTCCCGTTCAGTATCTCCTTCTCCTCCTCCATGCCTTCCCGCCCTAGAACCCCCCCTTGCACTTCTCCCCCGATGGAGTCCTCCCGACAACTCCTTCTGAATATCACAATGATGATGACCAACCATAGCCTCAATGATAGGCGCCGGTCTCTTGCGGTAGGTGAGCAAGCTCAAAACCGCCGCCACAGCCGCAACAACGAGCATCATCAACAGCTCTGTACCAAACGCTCCCATATAAGCGCTCATGACGACCCCTCTCTCCTTGGACCCCGGAACCAAGCCCGTGATGGCGATCGGAGTCCTCTGTATAGCCGTCATGTTCTCCCTTCCCAGGCCAGCCAAAGCTCCACTGTCGAGCGCCTCCTGAAACGACTGGTTGAATATGATCGTGCAAGTCGCCAAGCCCAATGCCCCCCCAAACACGCGAGCCTGCGCTACCGCCCCCTGCGCAGTGGCGAGATCGTCGTTTCGAGCTTCGATGCCAGCAATCATGGTACACGCCGCGAAGCACAGGCCGATTCCCAAGCCGTAGATAGCTGTAAAGCCAAAGAGGTAACGCTTCTCGGTCTGGGGGTCTGGCGAGCTGACGCCGTAGAGCAGACCCAATCCTAGGACCTGGATAAACGTAGCGAGTACAAGTGTTTGAGAGGTGAGGTTTTTTTTCTTGGAAATCGCTCCGCCGAGGGTTGATCCCACGGCGCAAGATCCCAGCATGGGGAGGAGATGGATCCCCGCCCAGACCGAGGTCTCGCCGTACATGACTTGGAGTCTCTCGGGAATCTTGATCACGAGGGCGACGTATATGAATCCTGTAAAGAAAGTCACACTAAACAACCAAAAAAATGGTCAGCTCCGGGCAACGACAAAACCTCAAGGTAAGAAAAGGAGGGTCTTTCTTACATCAAACAAGAGAAATAAACCCGTCCAACAGCCAGATTCAACGGGAAGATCGGCTCAATCTTTAGGTCACCGCGTCCGAAAAAGAGATATGTCTCCCAGACACACAGCAGAACCCAGGCGATGCCAGAAATAACCAGTGACCAGATGGTGACACTGCTCGCCCACTTCCAGACAGACGTCCCGCCTTGCTCGAGGGCCAATACCAAGAGGATCGAGCCCAGGATCAGCAACGTGTTGCCGATAAAGTCGATCTTTCGGAAGGCAGTTCGAGCGTCAAACTTTCCGTGTCGCTCTTCGGGCCAGAGGGTGTAGATTCCTATTATGGCGAGGATCCCGAATGGAAGACTACGTAGGTAGCGAAGCGGTGTTAGAGGCTTTTCCAAAAGAGGTTTGATGAGGGGAAAAAAGAGGTAACAACGAACTTGAGCCAAAAGATGCCCGTCCAATGCCATGCCGCAATCATGCCTCCCAGCAGCGGTCCCAGAACATACGATATCGAAAGAGTAACGCCCACCAACGCGCCTACTATCTCGGGCCGGTTCGGTCCTTGCTCGAGGAGACAAATCTGTGCGAGGCTGTAGAGTCCTGCTCCTCCGATTCCCTGGAGTGCTCGGCCGAGGATCCTATAAAATGTTCGAGTTAGGAATAGATAGGAGATAGGAGGAGCAGAACACCGGACCACCACACGTACAGCTGTGTCATGTTCGCCGCCCCGGCGCACATGATGGAAAACCCAGAAAAGAAAACCCAAGCAGCAGCAAGCAAATGCTTTCGGCCATAGATGTCGCTCAACTTGGAGAAACAGACCGCGAAGCCTATATACGATGGTTAGCTCACTCAAAACTGTTTACTTGCCCTCTCTTCAACCGGTAGGGTTTGCTTACTCATGTACGTCAAAAGATATCCCAGAATAGTCCATGTCGCGTCCTCGTCACTTCCTAGATCCTTTGAGATGGACACCAATGCAGTGGAGACGATCGATGTGTCGAGGCAAGAGAACATCAGTCCGGTGAGGATGCTGCCCGCCCACGTGGTCAGCACAGGCCATAATCTACATCCATCAAGTAGTTTCTCGCCCTTTGTTTGTTTCTTACATCGAAGTCAAAAGCGCCTGACGAACGGGCGTCTTGGGAGTTTTGCTCTGGGGACCTCCATCCTCGATCGTGAAAGATTCTACTCGCTGAGCAGGGTTGCTGCTGTGGGCGGAGAGGTCTGTTAAAGAGTGGTTGGGATAGGGAAGCGGCATTGCGATTTGCATCTGCTGCCGTATCCCTCTGGTGGTGGAATTGTGTGTTGGCGTGATATCTTCCTTGGGGAATCCGTAATGTAGGTTGAGGAGCGGTTGATGCGAAACTCGAAATTTTGTCACGGTTCATCCGCCAAGAGGGGTCGAGTGCACAATTTCTCTGGCCACTTTCCCGAGTGATTATGCGAGAAAACAAGCTTTTTTGGCGCGTGCGTGGAAGATCAGATGGAAGTTGAGGTCGAGACGATCCGAAGATGGCCCGGGGTCAACCTGCGGTGGTGGTAGTAGTTCAGTGATCGGACTGATAGTTCTTGGGCCGCGCTCAGCAAGCTTAGAGTGACGATGCCCGGGCCATGGAATGGAAACAGAACCATCCATATATTTTCCTTTGTGAGAGGGAGCAACAACGGGATAGAATATCCCGCCAAGGGTGTGGCTAGCCGGTAACTTCCGTTTTACGTCTCGACGACGCAATCTTGACTTGTATTCGAGACATGCTTCGAGTTGATCAAGGCAGACAGACCCAAGAAAGGCGACAAGGGATTATTATGTCTCCCGTTTCTGGCCGCACCAGCATGTCTTGGCCGAAAGCACAGCAAAAGGGCCAGAGCCAGAAGACCGAGAATGCACTGGATCTCGACATCCGGCATTATCAAACGGAGGAGAGTGAGACTTGGAGAGAGCGGGGAGTGGGTTGGTGTACACAACTCCAAACAGGGAACCAATGCTGACTAGCAATTTCTCGAGCAACGACTTGTTCTCTGCAAGTCGCACAGATGGTACACGGCTGATGACGGGTGTCGTGCAATGTGTTACGGCCATGTCTATAATGACTGGTGGAGAGCTGCTGCGGTAGCCATGGAACGTAACCCGTCCAGAGATCGAGCCCGCCGAGAGCGAGACAGATATTGGAACAGAGTGCCCGTTTCATGATGTGAGCTTTCTGGACTGAGGACATGATGCGCAACGTCGACGGATATTCGCCGTGTCGTCAGTATCCTGACGTCCGCCGTTCATCTACCGGCAACGGGAGATAGGGCCGTGTTGTGCAGACATGTCGGCCAATATCCGAGCAAGCCGGGAAGCGGGTAGAGTTCGAGAAACACGCATCGAGGCCCGAGGCAGCTCGCCCATCTGCAGCGGGAGTTAAGTCCCTTGGGACAATGAGTGGCAGTTTGGGGAGGGAGGGTGTCACCATGTTTTCGGCTTGTGTAGCCTTGATGACAGTTGGCTGGAAGCGACAGTGCGACCCTGTGATGTGACGACCGTTCAGGATCGAAGAAAGAAAGTGAACCTGAGAGACTATTTGATCCATCTGGGTGATTATGTTCGAATTGAGTTCCACCAGCGTTGTCTGCGCAGGAGCGCGCCTCGTTCCCCATCGAAATGGCACGAAGCCTTGCAGGCGCACTGGATCTTACCCACTCATGCTTGCATTGGCCTGCCTGATCTTTGGGAAGACTCCCGGCTCTCCCCGGCGGTCTCTTCCGCCGTCGTGGTTACCTACCAAAGTTTCAGCACTCCGTCGGCTAAGCAGGAGATAGAAACATCAAGGAACCGCTATCTCCTTTCAAGGCTGCAGTTTCCTGTGGTGAGCTAAACGAGTTGTGTAACCAGGGATCCGGGAATGAAACCAAGCCTTGAATTTCCTGCTTTGAGATGAGAATTTGTGTTCCACAGCTCGCATCTGGGCCACAGGCTCTTCTTTCCCACCGTGAGCGCTTCAGCTTTGAGGTCGAACAGGTATTGCGAGTGTCCATTGAAGTGAGCGTCCACTGGAGACTTCCGTTCCTTTGTGACGTACTATTTAGAGCGCTAGGCAGAGATTGGTATCCGGGGGGGGCAAGTTTATAAAGCCGAAAGAAAGGTGGAGATATTCGGTCTAAGTAAAGACCGGGAAGGGGAATATTCTTCGCTCTAATACGGAGTGCCTTCCTATCACCCTAAGGCATCGTGTTGGAAAAAATCACAAAAGTAAAAAAGGGCAAAAGCTCCGGGCACCCCTTACGGGATGTCCAGCCGAAAAGCAACCAACTGCTTTTACGAAATTCTTAATTAAATGGGCGGGAACGGGGTTCGAGTATGATTCGAACCCACGAGCTCTCGAGAGCTCCTTAGAGGAGGGGGGTCGGTCGGTCGGTCGGTCGGTCGGTCGGCAGCGAGGGGCAGAGGTTATAACCACTTGGCCAACAGGCCATGTTGTGGTTTCTGTTATTCCCCTCGCTGTTGAGGGTGGTCTGGAATTTGGGGTTTATAAATGGGTGATTTGGTCTGATCTTTCTGGCCTGGTAGGTCAGTCCCTCGAATTTCAGACTGACATTGTTCACACCGCGGCAACCCCCGAGCAATCTTCTGGCATGAATCTTATGAAGGAAGGTGTGCAGGGTGCCACAATATATCTGGGCTCAGCAATAATGGCACCTGAAGACATTCAGGAGTGGAGCCAGATTGAGCAAAACATGACAGCGTCGTTGTGAGAGTCAATGACCACGAGTGTCTAACTGTGAAAGCACTTAAACAAAAATGGATTTCCAAACAAGATCCTCCAATTATGCTTTCCAAATCAAAAGAGGGTGGCCTAGAAGAACCTAAAAGGGGGGAAGGGGGGTATCAGGGCGCAGCTGTTGGGTGATCTGAGAATAGAATACAAAGAGAGGTCAGAATGGGTACAGGGGAAATTGCCCAAGTGAATACAATGCTTGCAGCAACAGAAAAGCAAAGGGTCCAGCATCGGACTAGCAAAAAGATTGTTCCACATCCTATTTGGTTTCCTCACGGACTCCCTCATCCTTGGCATCGCTCACATCCTCGGGCGCAGGAGCTCCGGCAGCCTCATCGGATTCAGCTCCAGTCCCATTTACCACAGCGCTATCCTCAACCAAGTCAGGTCTCCAGACGGCCTCGATGATGCTCATACGGCAGCCAGATGGCCTGGTGACGCCCTTGAAGACGAACCCATCGCTAGCAGCCTCGAACAGCCCCCGGAACTCCTGCTCAGTTCTCTCCTGGGCATTCAACAGCGTCAACATGACCATATCCATCCCGCGCATCACTCTCTCGTCCCACGGGCTTTCCTGTCCAGGCTCCCGCAGGCAGTGGTCGTTGATGACGATCCGCGCGCCGGGCTTCAAGGCCGGGATCAAGTTCTTCAGGATCTTGACAGCGTAGGGCGTCGAGTAGTTGTGGATGATCCACCGGAAGTAATATACGTCGGCATCCCTGGTAGTCTGCTCGGTGAAGAAGTCATGAGGGACGAGCGAGATTCTCTCGGCAATCTGCGTGTCCTCGCAGATGGGCTTGGGCGCACTGTCAACCGTCTTGGGAAGATCCTGCACGACGAACTTGATGTCCTTATACTTCTTGGCCAGATCGACACACACGAACCCGTGGGAGCCTCCAACATCGACAAAGGTCCCGCCCTTGGCATCAATCTCACTCAGGTCGTAGCCGCCACCCTCAGTGTTCACAAAGTACGAGACTTCATATCCCTCGCCTCCTGTCAGACTGGCCATAGCACGGCCCATGCGGCGGGCCCGATTGGGATCTTTTCCGAACGTGGCGAACATTGGTTCCTTGTCGACGGTCTCGAAGGCAAAGTTGAAGCCGGTTCGGGTGAGTGAGGTCGCCTCGGGATGGGTCTTGAGAGCCTGAAGGACATGTGCCGACGCGGGGAAAATATCTTCGGCGTTGAAGCCGATCCAAGCCTCCAAGTCGCCGTCCTCGGCAAGCACACGGGAGGCAGCCGTGTGGGCGATGACGCCGGGAGATGGCTCCCGGAAAATACCGTTGGTCATGGCGAGCCGGATGATGCGTGCCAGGTTAATGGCGTCGAGTGAAGTCTTCTCCTGAAGCTCTGCAAGCGTGATGCTGGAGTCGACAGGAACCAGCTTGGCGATGCCGAAGTGGTTGATGACCTGGAGTGCGAGAACGTCAAGGAATTGCCAGACCATCCAGCGGACTGATTCGCGAGGTCCCTGAGCAAGAAGAGCCAGCTCCCTGCTTGCGAAGAGCACCTCATGCCTGCTCTTGAGAATTTCGGGAGGCAGTTGCGGGAAGTCAGCTGGAGCATCAACGTCAAAACTCGGCATGGGGAGCTTGTTGTCTTTCATATAAGCCTCAATCTTCGCAGTCTCGGTCGCGATCTTCTGGGCGAGAACGACCATGCGGGAAGCGGGCTGTTCGGCAACTGTGGATTCATCGCTTTCAGATGCTCTTTTTGCTGGGGCTGTTTCGGCCTCCTTGGCTGGCTTGGAAGAGAATACGGCCAAAGATCGCCGGTTTTGCTTCTTTTCACTGTCCGTGGTGGCGGATGAGCTCCTGCCCAGGAAGGAAGGCAACTTGAACTTGGTCATTTTGATATGTCGTTCTCTCTACAATGACTGAACTTGTCTGAAACGGAGAAAAAGAGCAGGAGAAAACAGCGGAAAACCTAGAAATAAATGTCAGTCAGGATTTCCTGCTGATAAGTCCAAGGTCCGGAGGTTGTTAGACCTTCCGGCGGGTGGCGTGCCAGCTGAGGTTCAAGGAGCAAGTCTATTGCTTAGACTTGATTGAGATTGCTAAAAGATGAGGAGAGAGTGCAGGAGGGCTGAGTTGATCTCCTTTCCGAATTCTTTCTCATTGGCTTCCAAAGATAGGGCAGCTTCTACGGATATGAAGTGCCCGGGGCAATCCAGGGTTATATGAAAGAGAGAACAAACAAGAACGGGATGTTCCGGACTCCCATATAATCAATTGCTTGCAGCCAACAAAGCAAGCAAACTCGCAATCAAAAGTGTGCAACATCTGTTGAATGAGAAAAGATGTGGATCAACTTACTTGATTCGACCCAGGCCAGTGCAAGTCACGGATTCTTAAGTCCTAAAGAGATGCTGGCTTGTTCGGGTGACACTCTTGATGCTTCCTTCTCGGCGGTAATACTGTCTGTTGACGAAGAGGTCAACCCAAAAACGGCCAAATTGCTCACACATATGAATCGAGCTACCTAGAATAGTAGCTGCCCTTCACAATGGCGCAGGCGACCAGACTCGGGATACCTGAGGAAGCTCTATCACGAGATACCCCTCGGAAGGATCTGTGACGAAATTCCGAGATACCCTCGGAAGGATCTGTCACAAGATTTGGAGATATCTGAGGAAGATATGTCACAAGATATCTGAAGAAGGATCTATCGCCACCTTCGGCCGGAGTTGATAAAGGGATGTCCAGACAAATTTGTTAAGGGGAAGGATGATCGAGCTATCACCGAGGGTTGGTAATATGATGCCGGGCCGTGATGAAAAAAAGGAGACCAAGAAAAAAGACCAAAGTGTGAATGACGCGAACCCTGGAAAATGACAGCGGGAAGGATGTCGAGATGATCAGTCGAGATAATAATAATAAGCACTCAGGCACAGAAAGGATCTCGAGCGACCGGGAGAGCGCGAAGTTTAGCACCAAGACTCAGGGGGATATCGACCCACGCAGGCGGGCGACGCTAGCAGACCAGGACCGCGTCTTGGGTGCTCTCATTTCTCCTCAGGTGGACATCGCTGTGATTATGGGTTTACGGATCACCCAAGACGGGTTTGCCCAGCATGATAATAATAAGCGACCTCGTTCCTGGCACTCGGGGCCCAGCCTGCAGAATGAAGAATGCGGTTCACCAGGCTAATAACTGGGTATCCATTACATTGGCTCGGGACGTGGGACTCCAGGTTGTCAACCAATAATGCTGCTTGGTATACGCGGTTGGCATGTGTCTGCGTGAAGCAATTTGATAGCAGCAACCCGTATATGTACTGTCGTTACCGAAGATCCAACAAGCTTGAATCCTTTTGCGCCTTGGTCCTCCTTTGTGGTTTTATTGGGAGATCCCTGGGTCCCAGCCGGCAGCCTGCAGGACTGCAGAACTGCTGTGCAAGTTCATGGCGTTGATGAGGTCCTTTGCCGGTCCTCCCTTCTTGACAGTGCGCCCCGGGACCCGGGCACACTTGCTTGGGAAATACGGGATATTTGGCCGCTAACAATGGTAGCTTCCTTCCCGCGATCAATGGTCGAAAGTCCCAAGCCACCGGCCTGGATACCTGAAATGAAATTGAGGTGGGTGTGGAGTTGCAATGGCAAGGCCTGAAACCTGAAAGGAAGTTCCATCCAGACAACCCCCCACCACCCACCATCACCCCACAGTTCGTCCAATCGTGTATCGCATACCGAATACAATACCATACGATGCCAGAAGAGCCGAGTTCCGCAGGTCATGGAATTTGGGGCAGGTGAAAGTGCTGTCAAAAACCGCGACACTTGCAAGAGCAGTCGACGAGTTGCGTACCAAACTCGGGGGAAAAAAAGCGCGCTTGACTGGCCAGTCCTGTGACTGTTCAGCCACAACGACGCACGGCGTTCCCCAAAGGTGCCTCGCTTCGTGCTCGTATTGGTCAGGAATCCTTCGTCATTCGGGTTCAGCAGCCGAAGGCAGGTGTGATGACGACCCTGTTGAGTAAGAACTTAAATCCGACAAACAACATCAATAACATTCACGATCCTTCAAAAAGTGTGATCCCATCACCACTTGCAAGTGAATATCAGTTTCCACGAATCTCCTGAGCAAAAAGGGGGTAGCATCCATTGTGGAATGGAGGTTGGGGAAAAGATTACCCAAAACCACCTCAATATCAATGCGTTCCCGCTTTTTCCCATGCTTGCTGTAGTGTAACCTCTCTAGCTACACCAAAACAAACTGGCGGGCGGGCTAAAGAAGGCGACTGTGAGACGTTAACTGCTAAACTGCATGGCATGGCCTTATCTTACGGTTTCTCACCCGAAATGCATGCAGCTAGCCTTCCCGCCTGATTGGTTTCCAGCGAGCCCCAAGCCGGTAAAATCGTCCGTCGGCGTCGACAATTATTGCTCTCAGGCTTGGAGAATGGTTTCTTGGCCGTCATATTAGGCCCCCCTCAAAGGCTCAAAGGCAATTGTATTTCTGACAGAGCTGGTGTCGGGCCACACTCACCAGACCTCAGCGCCCGCTGTCATCAAAGGTCGATTATTCTCATGCCGTCTGTTTTACATGCTATCCGAGGCGATCGGTACCAACCGACAAAGCCTATATATGTACATCATTTGAGTTGAGTCTGGGAGGAGAAGCCAGAGGATGCGAAAGAGTAGAAGAAAAACTAAAATGGTATCATGTAAGGCTGTTCAAGGCACGCTAAACTCAGGAGAAAGACGACTCATCCAGACCGACTCAGATTCCTCGCTATATCCCCAGCGCCCCCATACACTGTCTCCAAGCTTATGTATCGAAAGGCGGGTGAATAGTTCGCCCCTCAGTAGTGACTTTCTGGTTTTTGTCCGTAGATTATGTGCAGAGGCATATACATCAGGCAGCTGTTGTCGTGATATGCTCGCCGTACTTGGATCAGAAAGACCTCGACTTGCTCGCGGGACCACCCGCAGCCCCTCATCAGCGGGCCAAGCGCGATAGCTTGGAGTCCGTCCAGAAGGATGGTGCGCCAATAGAGCCCAACCGTTTTGAGGACTTTGTTTTTAGGCCAGGTGCCGATAGGTATTTGCAGAGTCCGCTCCGACACATTGACGTAGCCACAATCCCGCATCGTATTTGCGAGACGGCCTCCGGCGACGGCGTGGAAATCAACGCCAAGGTTGGACAATCCTTGGTGGATCAGCTCCCAGAATTTTGCGACTGGATGATCTGCCGCCATTGCTCCATTGTGGGAGATGGGATAGTGTAGGACCTCTTGGATCTCAAACCAACCACCGGGTCGCATGTGCCTGGCAGGGACGCCGAGTTAGCGAGCTAGATTCTGTTTCGAGGTTGGAAGCGCAGCCTACTCTATTGCTCGTCTGAGAAGACGTGGCCAATTTTTTATGGCCATAACCGTATGCCGAGCGTGGATATAATCGAAACAGTTCCTGGGGTGTAGCCAGCTGTGACAATGTTGGTCAGAATATTGGGAGAATGGACTGTGGACAGTGAACACAACATGTGAAATGTTAAACATACGGGCTTCTGTACACATCAAAGTCAGCTTGTCCTCTTATATACTCGGCTAGTACGTTTCGCCGGACTGGATTCAACCTACTCGACATCATCTACCATAAACCGTACGTTTGGAGGTACCCATTCGGGCTGAATTGGACTCAAGTCAACTCCGAGAATGCTTGCGCTATCAAACAAATCGCCCACTTTGTCAAGGTTAGAACTATGAACGGTCCTCCAGATTTTGATGAAACTTACTCTCAATAGCCCAAATGCCCGTTCCTGTACCGATGTCTAGAACGTGATGAGGGCTGTCGCCGATTGGTGCGAAGTAGAGCTGACCACAGAGCATCTTCACCATCGCGTGCTTCATATCTTCACGCTGCTGTCTTCAGGCAAGCTAGTCAGCGACGCTAGATTGTCTTCAAGCCAGCAATGAAAATGGCAGGACTAAGGCGACACCTACTCGACATCGTCATTTGGGAAATTATAACGACCTTCTCGAAACCTATGATAGCGTCGGCCGTTTTCATAGATGTAATCGCGTACGCTGTCGGCGAGGGAGGTCGACGCAGCTGTGTGGCCGTCGGATTCGTAGCCTGCGTCTGTGGCAACATCATCACTGTCGACAATAATACTTCCTTCCTCAGCTTGCTCGATCGCTCTCTGTTCCTCTTGTGCGTCATAATCCGCCTCGTCTGCGTCCGGGTCCGCGGCAGTTTGCCCACTCGCAGCCCGGTCAGTTACTCCCGGCGAAGCGAACGGAGCTCCCGCGGCATGCTCGGTCGAAGTGAGGGAAGACATCGGCACTGAAAATGTGCCCGAAGATGTTAGAGAAGGCAGCGATGTTGAGGCTGATGGCGGGGCCTGATGAGATGTCGGAGGTATAGATCGTTCAGACACGGCCAAATCGTCTGATTTCTCCGTAGCTATGGCCTGCAGAGGCTCAGTTGAGCTGACAGTGGCATTGGCCGGGCGAGAATCCGGCTTGCCTGGCCAAGGGGAACTTCCATTTTCATTCGCCAAGTGGTTTTCTGTCGTCGTGATTTCCTTTGTCCTCAGTGTTTCCGCGAAATCGTGGCCATTTAAGTGCCGAGATATATCTGTGGCCGAATCATCGTTGGCGTTGCCCATTTTGGGCATATGGTGGTGAGAGTTGGATCGGACTTAACATGAAGCTGTCTTCCAGCTAGAAGCGATTTTCCGAGGTGTTGAATGCTGGAGAGGAGAAATCTGTAGAGCCAAGTCCGGCCAAAGAGCGCTGGGTCCTCGGTGATTGCTCCACATGAGCAGTGGGTATTAAATACATGGAGTCACAGTAGTGTAAAAAGTGTAGCGTTTACCAAGATGGGAATCATTTGAGGAGCCGTCTCTAAGACTTGGCAGTGCGGGAAGTGGTGGATTGTGGAGCAGAAGGGGCAACTTGTTCTCGCCCACAATGGCAATGGGTCCGCTGGGCTCTGGTTATGTGGGGTCCGTGGTTGAGAAAGGAACTGGAAACTGGAAGGGTTGCATGGCCTTCTCCCCCGGTCTTTATTGATTACCGGGCAGTTGCTTTGAGGCGGAATGGAGTCGGGTTCTCAGCTTCTGTCCTCTCCCGTGTCTTCGCTTTTGTCCCGAAACCCTCTCGCGCCAGGTACTGTCCTCAATACTTCCGGCGTCTCTATCCCGGACCTTGCACTGTACGTACATAGTCATCTCTGTGACGAAAATCGCTCCCTCAAGGCCGGCAACACTGGTCGCTCGACATTGCTGGTTAATCTCGGACAGGCCCGGTTTGGAACTCTGTAGGGGTCCAAAATGGGGTATCCGTAGCCGTCGGCCTGGGGCCAGCATATGAGCGGGGAATGAGCAGCAAATCACCAGCAGAGCAAAGAGATTCGTGTTGTCGCTTTGCATTAGATGACCTGGAGACTCCAGTTTGCTAAAAGGTACGGATACGGTGTGCGTCCATTGATTCACACCGTCCATCAGCACTCGCTGAAATTCTCGCTTGGTTACGAGTGAATCATTCTCTGAAGGTGGAGAGACAGAGAGACATAGGAGGTGCGTCTGGTGGCCCGATGGGTATAGGATGGAATTGATGATGAGCACTGCTTGTTGTTATGATAAGAAAACTCCTGGTGAGTTTTGGTCGCATGGCAAAGAGCTGTTTGTCGATGTAACTGGACGTGTCTTTGGACGGAGTTTTGCATGCCGGGAGTGATACAGTAGGGAGGTTAATTAGACTTGATTCCCAGCCACTCTTTCACTTCTTTTTAGTACATCTTACAGTCGATAACAGCGGGCGAAAATGCGTCTTGGGTGATATTTGCTAATCCGATTGACCGCCCAGATCTTGTGGGCCTTGAATGATGCTGAGCCACAAAAGTGGGGCGCGCCTTCAGCTTCAGCCTCATCTTTACTTGGAGGTCCGTGCGTTTGCTGGGCCTACCTCCTACTCCGTAAGAGGGCGCATAATCGTAGAATAGACCAAAACTCTAGGACACTTAGTGATGTAAAAAAGGTCCATCTACTAAAAAACGCACCTACAAATACCACTTCACCTCCAGTTAGCCCATATCAGATAACTATAAAGAATAAAGCAATTACTATTTTTTTTATATCTTATATTTTTTATTGTAAATTATAAATCTACTTTTTTTCAACTTAGAAAAAAACACCATTTAATGCTACAGTGACAGCAAGTGGCTGGCGGCTGGCCGGCTCGGCAATATGGGCACCACTTTCTGCCGTATTCACCGCCTTCGGTACCTACTACAACAACGCGCGATCTTCGCGTTGCTTGATCCTTTCCCCTTTCTTCTTCAACTTAGAATAACTACAATACAGTAGGGCTATTAGCAGCTTTGTCTCTTATTTGCCTGCTTGCCGTGACTGCTACCAAACTACCTATTAATTTAATTACTATTATAGTTACTATTATATTAGCTTAATAGCCCTTAATACCCTATTTTACCAGCTAAGTAAGTACTTCTTATATTCTTTTTACTTAAAATAAGACTTTAAGAATAACTAGAATATTATTATAAAAGATTCCTCTTTTAATTTACTATACTACTAATTATTATAGTAGTTTAAAAAGCTTTATGTATCACTAGTTTAAATCCCTTTAAGAGACTAGTTACCCTTATAAATTATAGTATAATACTAGTTACTTACTAGTTCTAGATAAATATAAAGAAGAAGCTATTTAAAATTATATTATTTATTATTTCTAGGACTATTTTCTTACCCTATAAGAGGTATTTATTAGTACTATAAATTACTTATACTCTGTGACGAATCCACTAGTCTAGAACCCTACCACTAAGCTACGGACCCCCTTTCTTCAAAAGGATGTAGAATTTCAAGTCGAACGCCGACTTGAAATCAAGGGTTATATACATATCGTGACATACTCTTTTAAAGGTAAAAGAGTGTTGGTTGCACTGGTGATCAATATCAACAGAGTCCTCTTGGGCTCTGGTGAATCTGATCGTTAGTAGTGCATGTGTATTCTTCAATCTAGTGTGTCTATGGACCTGCTACCTACTGGCCTACATATAGTAGGCCATCGGTGCTGCACACTGCTGTTGACCAGCAGTGCAGCACCGATGTCATCATGACTGCAGTGGCTCACCCACGCTGCATAGCCAAAGCAAGTAAAACAACCAACATCCCACGGTTGGTCCCTATGTGGTGTAGCGCAGGTCATTGTGATAGGTAGAGTGTGGTGGGGGTTGTGGTGTTGCGTTTGTTCCCACAAAAAGAGATCCTTAATAACTATTAGTTTTAATACTATATAATATATAACCCTAAGCTTTAAGATACTTCTTATAATATTAAAGATATTAGGAGGAGGTTTTTTAAACTTAATTTAGAGCCTATTAATAACTTGTTTAATATATATAAAGAAAAGTCCTTAAAGAATAAAGTATCTTCTCTAGAAATAATTAAATTACTAATAAAGCTAGTACTAAAATTAGTATTCTATATAGTAGTCGAATTAAAGTTGTTATATTATATTAGTTAGTTTAAAAGAAGATTAAAGGAAGAAAAATATATAAGGAAAAGAAGGTAAAAGTAAGGATCTCTTTCTACTATAAATCTCGTTAATCTTTATTAAACTAACCCTATTTTCTAGTCTAAAGTTATTAATATACTTGATAGAGAATCTTATACTCTAATAGTATATAGAAGTATCCTTGGTATATATATATTTTTTTTTATTTAGTATTTAAGACTAATTCTACTAAAGAAATAGCTAATAATAAGTATAGTTGTTAAAGTAATGCCAGGCATGTAGCTTATACGCTGTAAGCTAGGCATGCAAACACCGTAGGAAGCAGGCCAACACCGTTGGTCTGGTGGATGCAGGGCAGGCCCTGCATCTATAGGATAAGCACAGAGTATGCTTTACTTACATTTACAAGGTAAACCTCTGCCGGGGTTTATTTTGTTAGTTTGGTACAGCCAAGCCAACCATGCCAAATTGGGTTTGCCACGCCGGCCAATAAACAAGGGTCAAAAAGCCGTAATTTGCTGGGTTTTCTGTATAACTTACCTCGCCCAAATGGGAAATCACAACGTCAGTCAATCTCAATGTCAATAGTCAATGTATTTTCCTTCTTTCTGAATACATTTGAGAAGTCGGTCAGGCATGCTGTGGGCCAGCCGTAGTAATATATCCCCATCTACTGCATCCCAGGCTTCCTGGATCACTGGGCGCAGCGTTCTCGAACCCAGGGCTTGTATGTCATAGTTATCTTCCATCCATGCCTTCATCCACGGCCAGAGATTCTCGATAGGCGATAGATCTGGGGAATTGGCGGGAAAACGCAACACTAGTATACCGGCGCGTTGCAGGGCAGTGGTAGTCATCTTTGATCTATGGGACGGAGCATTGTCTTGTTGGAATAGATGATGTGGATGACTGGTGAAAAACCCCTGTAAAAGAGGCAGTATAAAGTGGATATATTTGGCCGAGTTGATACCCCCGTATTCTTTTTCCCAGAAGAAGAAAGGACCCTTTTCCCGGCCAGCAAAAGACCCCCAAAACATCCAAGCATCAGGCTTGGACCTTGCCTTCACAGCAAAATCCGGTATATCCTCAGGGTCCTCGTCGTCAAAGAGGATAGCGCGTTGTTTCCACATGTAATCTGCTTTGGCCCATGTTTCGTCGGAAAAAAGCACGAATTCCCAGTCGACTGGGCGTGGCCGAAGCTCCAGTTGACGTATACACCAGTCTTTCCGAGCCAACTTTTGTTCCCTCGTCAACGGAATTCGCCGGGGTCGAATGACGGATCTCCCGCCGAGTTCTTGTAGTGCGCGGTTGAGAGCAACTTCGCCATGGCTGTTGAGTGGTGGTGGCAGGTGGTAAGGCAGTCTGACGATGGGAATATACCTATTCCGACCAGACTGCAACCACTGTTTGAATTGCCGGCGTTCGGGGGTCTTGATGGCTAGTTTATTGTGGTGTTGACGATGCTTTTGTGGGGTGACTGGGCCGTTGGCAGCGGTCTGGATCTGGCGAGTTGAAAAGCCAGTATGCTGACGAATTTCCTCGTACGTATGGCCGATGCCATGCAACGCTTTGACGCGAAGGCGTTCATCTCTCGATAAATCGCCTCTTTTCGGCCGTTTGATGCGTCTTGACGGCGATGAGGGCGTTGGCGATGAATTTGGTGGTGTTGTTGATGAATTTTGTGGTGTGTTGAGTAAGAAAGTAATTGAAAGACGACGACGACGTAGTGTTGTTGGTGGTGGTGGTGTAAGCTCTGAATTACTGGCCATAGTTCAGAAATTTAGGGCGTTCTTTTTGGTGGTTGAGTACGTCATAGTAGTAAAGGGTGCTGAAATTTAGGGGGAAAAAACACTGGTTTTTATTCTGTTGTACTTTCACTAACAATTTGTAAGTGGCGTGACATCAGGCAAAAAGGCAGTCAGCTGTTGAATTTAGTGGGGAAAAATTGGATTTTGATAGAAAGTGGTGGAATGGTGGCCCCTGCTCAGCCCCCCTGTCAAGTAACCGATCTAACAAAATAAACCCCGGTAGAGGTTTAAATCCCTCCTTTGTAATAGTGGGTCAGGAGTTCCGCCAATGAGCTCCACAGAGCTTTCCAGAGGCTCGCCACTGTTCCAGATGCTCACCAGCATCATACGACGCCTACCACAGGCATCACACCACTCTATTCTAGGTCTGGTAGACCCCCAGGCCCCATAGAACCTCTATGGAATCCTCTGTGGGCCACCAGACGGTTATATAAGGGGCAGGACCCCCGAGAGAATTCTGAACTCTTACATGCAATCTGCAATCGCTTGTATATAGTTGAATCGATCACTATAATTATTACTTCTTTGACCATCGCTTCCGCTGTGCGACGATACTGTTCTCTGCAAGCAGTGCCTACAGAGTACAGTCCCCAAAAGACTGGCTTATATCTATTTGTAACGCCAGTCAACGGTACGCAGTTAAACAATAATAAGTATATTCAATTTATAAAGTCTACTAGTATATTTATAACTAGTAAGTTAACCCTTAAATAGTTTAAATATTTTAATAAATATACTTTTAAGGCTTTTTCTACTTTTAGTTCTGTAGGGTAGATCTTTATATAATAGTTTAAATATAATATTTATAATTAAAATCTATTAAATATTAGAATTAAAAATCTTTAATAAGCTAAAAGTATTCAACTAGTTAATAAGAGAGTCTACTATCTTCTTATTATTAATAACTTTAGTAAGTATATTAACTTAGCTATTAAGACTTATTATAAAGGCTTTAATATTATTATATATAGTTTACTCCCTTATTCTATCTATCATATATAACTATATAATATAGTAGTATTTAGTTCTTTTAAAGAATACTACCAAAAGATCCTTTAGAAATATATTACTTAGAGAAGCTTTATTTTTATAAGGTATGACTTTATTAGGGAGTGTCACGACTGGTGGACAAGACGAATCTTATTGCAACGCTATTAACTAAGATTCTACAGTAAAGAATAAAAGAGGGAAAGAGTGCAAAGAAGCCAGGCGCGATCGCGTAGATGTAGGCAAACGCGAGAGCGGCACGCAGTCACGTGATCTTTGCATTACGTTATTGCGGCACAAGTGTGAGGCCATGGCGGGGTTAGAGTTCCCGCGTGGCTTGGTCTGTGGCTGGGTCGGTGGCTTAGCCACGGCCACGCCTCACAGGGAGCTAGTTATAAGTTATCTTCTTCTTAATTAAATAGTAATTAATACTAATAAATATTAGTTTATTAAAGAATAGAGTATAATAAAATACAATATTATAACTAGCTTCTAAGAAAGTAGTCTCTAGCTAGTTAATTAGTAATAAGTACTTAAATAGATTAAAGAGTTAAACTCTACTACTAATATAGAGCCTAATCTAGTATTTCCTTCTCTTATACCTTATACTAATAGATTTAAGGTAAATAAGTAATTTATTAAATATATTAACGTATAACTAACGTTAATACTAAATATACTACTTTATTAAACTCTCTTATATATACTAGTATCATAATCTCTAATAAAGTAGTTAGTAAAGTTTCTCTTATAAGGGTATTTATTAATATATAAAAGGTAACTAAGAGTAACGGCGGTGTGCTGAATGGGTATATAACCATTGAATTGCAGAAGGATC
Organism: Rhypophila decipiens; assembly: GCA_033297075.1. Taxonomy (NCBI): domain Eukaryota; kingdom Fungi; phylum Ascomycota; class Sordariomycetes; order Sordariales; family Naviculisporaceae; genus Rhypophila; species Rhypophila decipiens. The sequence goes on along the minus strand of MU858357.1, from coordinate 43 downwards.
TGATAACTTCTGTAATTTGAGCTCCTTTTTAGGAACGGTTTGG
>MU858356.1:0-21960 GCA_033297075.1 Rhypophila decipiens | reverse complement strand
CATCAAAACATCCCGGAAAGTACAGCTTCAAAAATTGATCCCCCAGCGGGATGGTATTTTTGCTTAACTGTGTTTTGCCACTTTGCATCATTTTTGCAAAATGTTCAATAACACTAGCTGTAGGATTGACTATGGTAGCGATAGGACGGCGGAAATAGGTGACGATAAGAGGAAGGGAATGGTGGCGGTTTTAAGAAGAATCGCGATTTTATTTTCAGAAAATTAAAACTCTCGGCGTTAATGCTAAGGTGGTGTGGCAAGAAACAACAGGGGTATGTAGCCGGGTGCGGGTGGGTTTAGTATTGTTAAAAAGACGCCTTGGAGGCGGTCAAAATCGAAGGAAAATTTCCCTCGAAACGATATTACTCTGGTATAAACTGCAGTAGAGTTGTTAGCACAATTTGACAAGGTAGCCTAGTCTAGCACGGCCACAGCGGGTTGGGACCGGGTCGTCTTACCTTGAGGGAAGAGTCCTGAATCTCCAGTCCTCACGTTAACATCCAAACACCAGCCATCCCCAAAAAGATCATCTTCCACCAACCGGACATGGTCACCCGGGTCTAGAGATACCTCATCTGGTGATCTGGCCGTGAAGTGGTCTGGTTCATGGTCAAAACAAAAATCACGTCTGAGATTCACAGAGCAGAGCATGTCAACTTACGTAGAGCGACAAAAATAGAGCCCAAGTTGGGTTTAATATGCTGTTGAACCGTTGCGGTGGACGGCCAGCTTTGGATGTCGTCCTGCTTGCTGATAGAGTAGGCTCGTTTGGCGGGATTCTTGAAGCCCACTCGGTAAGATCGTTCTCAAGGTCATCCATGACCTTGCGATAGTCGGGTTGTTTGGGCTTTATATTATCTGCTACCGCTAGAGCAGGAACTGCAATCTGCGCTTCATGTGGAGTAGCGGGTGGGCTCAACATTGAATACACACTGCTTGACTGCGAGGGCCCGTCTCGTGGTTCTTCTTGTATAGTCTCTGTTTCGCCTTTTGCTGCTGCTGCTTCAGCGGCAGCCATCGCACGACGATATGTCCGGCTGTTGACTATTGCGTCATCAAAGTCAAACTCAAGGTCGGACGGTGCAACATGGGAGTAGGCGTCGGTGCCGTTGGCCGTCTTGCCTCTGTCAATGATGGACTTGGTCCTTTCCAAGACTGACGCGGACACGCTCTTGCTGCTGCTGCTGTCCAGGCTCTCGCGCATCGTTTGGGTACGGCGCAGATTGGCCTCCAACGTGGGCTGGTTCTCCGAGAGCAACCTTTTGATTTCCGAGATGGCCTCTGTCTGCATCAACTGTATGAGGAGGTTGATGGCTGTCTGCTGTCCCCGTAATGCCGTAAGGAGTTCCTGGAGACGGTCATTATTTATCAGGAATCGGACCCGTCCGAACCACGACAACTGCCCTCCGTTCTTAACGGAATGAGATTTGTTGACTGTGGCGATCTCCTGGTCTAGACAGCTGAATAGAACCAGACACCCTGTCAGGGATGTATCGAGTGCTGCCAGAAGCATGTTTTCGTCATCGTTTTGCCCATTGTCCTGCTGCCAGATGTCGTTGCTCAGGCCGCGGTTTTGAACGAGAATTCCTTGGATGTGGCTAACGAGGCGCTGATGACAGTCATCTCTGATGAGATGGCGATAATGGTGGTTGGGACATCCTTGAACTTCCCCTGGAGATCGTGCAGCGACTTGGCCGTTGTGTAGCACGCCGATGTCACACCTGCCTGTCGTGTCGGCGGCTGTCAGTATAAGTCCTCTTTCCCACAAGATCGTCTGTAGCTTCAACTCACCACCGCAGATGCAATACTTAGCGGGTCCATGAATCATCTATTATCAACGCAACATTGTTATTCCTCTTCATATCACTGCATCGCCGTGATAAAGTCAACAGTTGTGGTGTGATATGGCCCCCAAACCCCCGCTTTTCACTTGACGCCCGAATTCAGCTCAGCCCATAGGAGAATTTCAAACCAATCAGACTTCATGAGTTCATGACCTCCAAGCCACACATATTATCACGTGGAGAATTCTGATTGCTTTATATAGGACTCGAATCTAACTTCTGCTAATGTTGAAGAGGACATAAGAACGAAAGAGAGGAAGTCTAGGAAAGCTATCAACTTGACAAGCTCCTTTGCACCGCTGTGCCTGCCCAAATCATCCTCACATCCCTACCTCCCACACAGTACTATCTTTAGAGCGTAACAACAAACTTGGTTGCCGAGACTTTGGAACGAAGTGGAAGACATGATGCTGTATTGTCTTCAGCTACGCTAAGCTAGGAAAAGGAGCAAGTCCTTGATCAGAGGACTGCCCCTAAGAGAAAGCGGTGCGGTGACCCTCGGAGTGGGGCATCTGGCCTGTGCCCCCGCTCCACAGAGACACCCTGCTTCAGCGTGTCCATGGCACGCTGGATGGACTCAAGCCCGTGGCCAACCACCTTCGCCTTGGGCGTGGGCATGTACTTGCCAGCCGTCAAGGCTTGGGGAAGATACTCGCCAAAGATGGCACTCGCAAGCTCTTCATCGCCCTCAAGTGGAGAGACAAACTTGCTGATGAAGCCCTCGGGCATCTCACCAGGTGGAGTCGCCATTGTGAGCGCGAGGAACTTGCGACCGTCGGTGGCCTGAAGAACGGCTTTGCAAGCGGCAATGACAGGGGGGTGCGTGGGGGGCGCTGGCCCGCCATTGCAGAAGGCACCGGGGGACTTCTTGCCCCTGAAGGCGGAAATCAAGTCCTCCTTAATGGTGGGGCTGTGGTAGTCGAAGACTTGGCTGGCTCCGAGCTTCTTGGTCAGCTCAAAGTTGGCGGGCGAGGCGGTCGTGATGACCTCGTAGCCAGCGGCCGCGGCAAGCTGGACAGCGTTGCTTCCCACGCTGGTCGAGGCACCCCAGATCAGGACGGTCTCGCCGGCTGGTTTGGCGTTGAGGGAGGGCAGGCGCAGGTTGAGGAAGTCCTTATGGAAGAGGCCCTTGACGGCGACGGAGAGGCCGAGCGGCATGACGGCTGCGTTCTCGTAGGGAAGAGAGGCGGGTATGGGGATGAGCAGGTGCTCCTTGATGACGACCTCGTGTTGGAAGGCGGTGTTGGTGAGGCCGGCCACGCGGTCACCGGCCTTGACCTTGGTGACGGCGGATCCGACCTCAGCAACCTCGCCGGCGACGTCCTCGCCAAAGACGCACGGCGGGTTGAGCCACTTGAAGACGCTGGGGCCCATGATTTGCATGGCGTAGTCGACCGGGTTGATAGCCACAGCCTTGGCCTTGACGACGACCTCGTTCGCGTCAGGCTTGGGCGAGTCGGCCGGGCGGACCTCAAGCGGGGCTTGGACGCCGGTGAAGAATGCTGCGGTGTTGGGGGCCATGGTTGGTTATGATGGTGTGGCCTGGGATTGTCTGCGAAGAAAGCGAGCGATGAGGCAGCAACTGGAGGCCCAATCCAAGGTATATTGGTGATAGGTTCTGCTTTTCCCAAGGACTGTTCCCAACTCTTTCAAAACAATTGCCAGATTGGAAGGAAATAGAGTTCCCTCTCTAATACGGGGCAGCTTTTTTTGCCTATAACTGCGCTCCGGTGTTCTGCTGAATATGCATCAAGGCCGGAGATAGGACTTTCCAAGCGCCCGTAGTTACACGAACACTGAGAGTTATCGCAGTTGGAAGTGACCACCACTTAATGGTCATTATCAGTGCATTAACAGGCAAGGTCAGACGCAACAGATACCAAACCCAGGACAGCATCGCGGAAGACACCCGGAGGTACAATTTCAAGAAGCTCATCGGCAACCCGGTTGAGAAACGCATCATTAGAAGTAGCCAACGACACAGCCGGCCTACAGCAACAGGGACGAGGTGCTTCTCGGGTCAGGGTTAGGGTTACAAAACAATCAAGCCTAACAGGTTGGTAGTACAACTAGATGATTGGCCTGTGCTGCTGGGCATCGATTAAGCATTAACAAGAGGCGTCTTATCTCAGTCGACTCAGACCTCGTTGGCTGGCATACATAGGTAAGCAGGTACGTACCAGCTTGACAGCTGGCCGTGTAAGTGGCCAACGGAGGAGGCGCCGGGGATACGCGGAACGGTAACAATATGGACCTAACCTACGGGGCAGATGGTACAGTAGATACAGTGCATGCGCGGAAGGCACTGTAAGGCTTACCTTGCTTCGCCGGTTCCATTCGAAGAACGGCGGACCAACAACCAGATCGAAGGCGGTTGGGCGGGGTACACAAACTCGAAGTTTAAACCTTCACCTCACTTGTATTTGTCAGACACGGCAGTGCGGGGGTCCCTCGGTGAATCTGACTCCCTACAATTCAGCGCACCCTTCAAGCCCGCAGCTTCGTTCTCAAGTCCAAAGCCATATTTTAACTGCTGCCAGTGAGGTCAGAAACTGAGATTCAAGCCAAGAGCACATCTTGGACACCATCTAACCCCCCACACGCTCCCTAACTCTCACCGTCCCCAGCCGGCAGTTTCGTCCATCGACAATGGCATCCCCAGAGTCACGTATTATCGAGCTGGCAAGCAGAATTGCAGCTAATACCAAGAAGCTGAACGACTACCTGGTGGCTAACAATCTGCCCACACCGTCATTCGACGTGAAGGGGCCCAAGGCCAACTTGGTTCCCAAGCAGGAAATTGAGGTGCAAGCAGCCCGGGCGGCAATCATTGATGATACCCAGGAGCTGCGGCGTTTGGTTCTTGGTCCGCGGGAATACCTGATGAGCTACACGGTCTGTCTGTCCACCATGAGAAAACTTTAACCCGAGCTAACGACCTACCACTCTCTGCAGCACAATGAACTCATCAGCCAGCAAGCCATCACCAGGTTTGGCATCGCCCACTCGTTCCCCGTCGGCAGCGAAGCTTCGTTCGCCGAAATTGCTACCAAGACTGGGCTGCCCGAGACCAACGTCCGCCAAGTCATCCGCCACGCCATCAACAAGGACATCTTCGTCGAGCCTCGCCCCGGCGTAGTCGCTCACAATGCCGTCTCCAGGCTGCTCGCCGAGGACAAGGTGATTCACGACTGGGTGGGCGCCAGCACAGATGATCTATGGCAATCGGCTTCGCAGACTTGCAATGCCTTGACGAAGTATCCTGGGTCACAAGAACCCAACGAGACGGTATGCAAATTCATGCCTCGATACATGAGTTGGATGCATGAATGCTGACCACTCGATTGATGGGCTTCAGGGATTCGCATTGGCAAACAACACCAAGGCCACCGTCTACGAGGTCTTCTCTCAGTTCCCTGAACGTGCCCGCAGATTCGGGAATGCCATGAGGTCCTTCACCGAGGGCACCGGATTTGAGCTATCTCACGTAGTAGATAACTTTCCCTGGGGAGACCTCCCTCAAGACGGCGTCGTCGTGGATGTGGGTTTACCTCCGTACAACCTCCAGGAAGCAAGACCTACTAATTACTTACTAAACACCAGATCGGAGGATCCCAAGGCTTCGTCTGCTTCGCCCTCGCCGCACAATTCCCTTCCCTGTCCTTCATAGTCCAGGACCTTGAGCCCGTCATTCGCGCAGCCGAGAAACAGCCCCAGGCCATCGAGCTCGGAACTGACCGGATCAAGTTCATGACTCACGACTTTCTGACTGAACAGCTTGTCCATGGTGCTGATGTGTACTTCTTCCGCTGGATCCTGCACAACTGGTCGGATAAGTACTGCGTTAGGATCTTGCGCAATTTGATCCCTGCGTTGAAGCAGGGCGCCAAGATTGTGATTAATGACAATGTGTTGCCCAAGCCGGGCGTCATGTCCAAGTGGCAAGAGGATCGTCTTAGATCCATGGACCTCACCATGACGGAGCTTCAGAACTCGCATGAACGCGAGCTGGAGGACTGGGCCGAACTGTTTAAGCTCGCTGATCCGCGCTTCGAATTCCAGGGTGGGGAACTGCCTAAGAGTGCTAATTTGTGGGTGTTGGTTGCTGAGTGGAAGGGCGAGTGAGTGAAGGCGTAGAGCAGTATGCAACAATGGTAGAAGCATATCGATCAGAAACAGCGTGGGTTGTATCCTTGATTGAGATATTGCAAGAAAGTTCATGAAATACTAGAAGGAAATGATTTATGCAAGTTCCAAGTATGTCTTCATACGTCTTTATTCCCTCCCCATGCCGTTAACTAGCAAACGTCCCATTCTGCTTCACAATAGCCAGAAAATCCTCAATATCCTGCAAGAACTCGGCCGGCTCCTGAAGCGCGGCAAAGTGTCCTCCCTAAATTGTTCGTAAAGTAAGTCAGCTCAGTACCCATTTTGCTTTTCACACTTTTCAAGGAGAAATAAAGAACGTACCCTAGCATGTCGCCGATGAAAGACCATATTCTCAAATAAGTAATCGCCCCAAGCCTGCGGCAAACTGGCAATCTCGACAGGGAACCAAGAGAAGCCAAACGGCTTGGTCGATGACCAGGGCATAGGCGGCAACGGCGAAGGGACTTCAGACTTGAGAGCGCGGTACACCCACATCGACCGGCCGTAGGACTCTGTGTACCAGTAGAATGACACTTGGGCGAGGATGGTGTCCATAGAGAGGGCGTAAGACGGGTCGCGGTTGTCGGACCATTCTACGAACTTTTCGCCCATCCTGCAAATTGCACCCGGACGGTTAGTTACCGCTGTGAAGGGACGAGGGCAAGAGGGAATAACGTACCAAGCTAGCATAGCCACCGGGCTACTCATCAACGCGAGGGCAATAGTTGCAGGTCTGGTTCCATGTTCTGCGGCGTAGGCTGACCCTTCAAGGCCCCATTTATCACCGATTTCGATCTGGGTGGCTTCCTCGGGCGTGATGGGGATATCGTTTACCGCTGCTCGTTCCTCTTCGGTGAGGAAGAACATGTTTACTGTTTGTCCAGCGACTTGTCAGCTTCCAATCTGTCAAGCAACGAGCCCATTTATCTTCCCAACCAACATCTCATCACCAGCAAACCAGACCCTACAATCCGGACGAAGCCAACCCACCAACTCAAAAGGCAAGGAGCAAAGAAAAAGAAAACAAGACTCACTATGAAAAGCCCGACATTCCTCAAACAACCCACACATTGTCCTCGCAAGGAAATAGCCCACGTCCCCTCCCTGCGCGATATACCCACTCTCGCCAAACCCCAACTCAATCATGAGCTGATTCATCGCCTCACCAGCAGTAGTCATGTTAATCTCCTTGTGCACCTCTCCGGGCCTCGTAGAAAGTCCATAATCAGGAATACTCGGCACAACCACATGATACGGCAGTTCTTCAGGTGTGGGATACTTGTCAACCAACAAATCCATCATGGGCGCAAACTCAGTCCAACTCCCAGGCCAGCCGTGCATAAAGATTATTGGGACTGCGCTCTCATTCTTTGAGAAGAGGGCGGCGAAATGGAGGTCGTAGAGTTCGTTATCCGAGGGTGTAGTGACGTTTACTCGAAAGTTGGGGAAGTGGTTCATGTATTGTTCGTGGGAGCGCCACGAGAATTGGGAGGGGGAGGTCCAGATTGAGGTTGCGTTGATGAGCCAGTCGCGGGTTATTCCGAATCTTCCCGAGGCGGCATCTGCTTCGGTGTTGTAGTACGATGGGATGCCAAAGGTTCCGCTTCGGGCGAGACGGGGGAGGAGATTTACTTCTTTGGATGGGACGGATAGGGTGAATGGGGTTGGTGTTGTTAGGATGTTGGGGGGGAGGCAGGCAAAGGTAGATAGGGAGGGGAGGGTTGGGGGCGTCATTTTGCTGGATTCCAGATGCTCTCAGTCCTGGGAAGTTTATTGATGTTGTGGAGGCAGCTGGGGAAAATGGCCTGCAACATGGTGGGTAGTTATGGCTGGCATGGGAGCAGTCGTCGTCTATATAGCTGACTGGGACGACGGGTATGATCCCGGACTAGGAATAGTATCGTCTTGGAAACAAGGTATCCGGAGCCTACTCCGTCGGATGTCAAACGGACGCAGGCTAAACACAAATGGGAAAGACATTGCCAACAGCGCGGTGGCAATATGCAGTTGGTTGCTGTGGCTGTATGATATCTACATGTAGCAGCAGTCCAGACACTTGCAGGTGCGATTTTAGCATGTAGGGGATGGGTCTAGATACCCTCCTGCAGCGGTGTGGCCCCAAAGCAGCAAGGCGAGTGTGGGGGTCTCTAGAGTGCTCGATCCGCATCACGGAATCTTGGAATATTCGAATGGTCAAGGTCGTTGATACAGAACCTGGACACATACTAGTAAGCAAGTTCTCACTGCTCAGAGCCAAGGATATGATGGACATTTGTTGGAAGCCAAGAACAACGAAGCTGTTGCCGATAACAATAGTTCTTTGCTCTTAAAGTACAGTCTCTACTCTGACCTGATCGCGATTGGATAAAGTTATGATGCGCTAACATGAACCCAAGAGCGTTATATTGTGACAGGCCTCAGTAGCTGCATGATATTAGACCGTTTATGCCATGAGCTGCTGTAGCTCCATGCACGTTTGACAGCATGGCCCCCATTCCGACGAACGGTGATAGGGCCGGGAGGATCCCGAAGCTTCCGCCGTTGGCTGCATAAGTTGTTCTAGAGACCTGCTTGTTCCTCCTAGTAAAGGAGGCAGGGAACAAGTGCGGGGTTGGGGTGATGATGATATGCGACCTCCTAGCTGCATATTGAGATCTTGTCCTGTACACGTATTGAAGCTGTGAAAATGCTCGAGGGCGCATTAAGAGAGCCTGAAAAGACTCTGACAGGAATTTCCGTTCATTGTGATACTCCGGAAGTCTCTCTTCTAGAACCAAGCATCAACGGCAAATGGTTGGAACAAATCTACCCAGTCATATTTTAGCAACGTCAAGTCGAGGCCTCGCTCCAACTTGTAACCTGCCTATCCGGTGAGCATATTCGTTGCTATGTTTGCCCAAATATCCCTCCGCACGTCTGTCTCAGGGTTCATACATGTCTTGATTATTAGGTTTCCTTGGAAACAAAGAACTTCATCTTGTATTGTGGCGTCTTTCCTGCATCGTTTCCCCCCCAAACTCAAGCAAGTTCAAAAACGGTCTTGTCTTGAGCTCTGGGATCATGGCCGGGTTTCATGCTCCCAGGATCCTTGTTGGACTCGGGGTCAGCTTGCATCGGGGCGGGTACTGTGCCCACTGGTGTCTCATGCACAGCCTGTGGTGCTGACTGAACCGGACGATAAGGCTGATAGGGCAACGGTTGCCCTGGGTATGCATGAGGAGGTGAGATCTGCTGCGAGGATGCAGAGTATCTTGGTGAAAAAGTGCTGACTCTTCTGTTGGAGTGCATGGAACCCATTGAGCCCACCGAGCCCATCGAGTGCTGAGGACCGTTTGCGGAAGCTCCGGTAGCGGTATCGGCGCTATATTGGCGGACGGGCAATGCTCCCGGCTGTGAGTTTATTGAGCTCATGGAGCCCAGTGAGTAATGGTGTTCATGTCCCCCGTGATGATCCTCGGAAAATGCGCTGGTGGGTGAAATCGGGACCACACTAGCGTCAACGGGTCTCATGTCAGCTGGCGGAAGGACACCGTGGGCGCCGACATAAGAGTCGTGCTGCGGGGGAAAGAATTCTCGTCTTTGTGGCTGGCTCGGACCTGCGTAGTAACCCGCCGGGGGTCCAGGATGCGGCCCATGGCCACCTTGCAACTCAGACGGGTAAGACCAATATGGCTCGTGATTCGAACCAAGCTCGCTAAGGGTGGGTGTTGTAGTCGGCGCCATATCAGGCTGTCCCATTTCGGCCGGCAGTGTGGGCAGTCTTGGCGACCTGGGTCCGTGTGGGTGGTGCGGAGGGCGAGGGTCGAACTTTGCTGCAGCGGCTCCGGATGGGGGATCTCCTGCGGCGGTGTCCTGCGGCTGTCGACGACGGCGTCTCAATATGACTGCAGCTATTCCCAAGAGGATGACGGCAGCAATGACACCCACTGCGATCCCCGCCACTTGCCCTTGGCTCATGCCACTACCACTTCCTGTTGCTGTGCTGGTCTGCGTGGGACTGTCAGGTGCCTGGGTCGACGTGGCTGACGGGGTTGAAGTGGCCGTTGACTCCGCGGCAGGGGGCAGCGAAGTGACCAAAGTCGACGAAGTTGTCGAGCTCTCCCTAGTTGATGTAGTAAGAAATGGCGTGAAATCCGTCGCTGGACCGTCGTCTGTGGGTGTTGGCGGAGCTTGGCCGGGTATCCAGCTCATAGTGCCACCGTTGGAAAGGGGTACACGTCCAACGGGGGGGATAGGATTGGAGGCGGTGAAAGCTATATTGGTTGGACCACTCTTGGGTTTCTCACATGGGTCCGGTGGGGCGAGGAGTGTCGGTTCCGCCTTCTGGTGGCAAGGACTCCATTTGTTGCCGCCCACGTAGATGAGGCCGACCCAATTGCTGTCTGATAGGTGTCATGGACTGTCAGAATTTGAAGCGCAACGTGGAGGCATTATGCTTCTGCGAAAACTTACCATCGAAGGGCGACTTGTCTGGGCAGGATTCGTCAATGTAGTTCTTATCTGTGCAGCCAGCAAGGTAGGTCACCCCATACGAAGCGGCAAAGCAGGAATTGCTCCCCAGACACATGTCGCCAGCCTGACAACATGGTACGTGCTGGATGGCATCGTTGCCACAGGGGATAAAGGCCTTGTCAAGTTCCTTGCCCCCTTGGTAGTAGCAGGTTCCATTGCTGACATTGGGATCTGGCCTTCCCATCCTGGCTGCTTTGGTGGGTGTGCGCTAATCAAAGAAGTCGCGGGATGACGGTGATTTCCTGGTCCCAAACCGGGCTGGACGAGAAGGCGAATCGTTAAAGAAGGTAAGTAGGGTGTTGTTTACTGCAAACTTCCTTTAGCGACAGAACCAGAACGCGAAAGGAGTGGAGTAAACGATGGAGTAAGGACGTTGGTGAAAGGTTATAAAAGTGGAAGGAAGCTGTGGCCGCTGTTTTGGGTAACGATCCACGAACCACATGGTCTGAGTCCCGGAGGGGCAAGGAATGGGATGAAAGGACTCTGGTGATGGAAATTTCATTGCGACGGTGGATCCTCGACCAATCACTGCCTGTCATACGCTTTACCGTACGAGCAGAGATGCAGGTTGCCTTGGGACATTGCTTCCCGTGTCACCTAGGTGTGGCCCTGTGCTCCTTCCTGTGATCCCGAGACAAGACACGGCAAGAGCGGCGCGGTGGCGGTCGGCAAACGAGTTAACTACCCCACCTGAACCGCCGAGTGCCGGCGTCAATGCTCCGTGTTTCTTGCCGAAGTCTCCGGAGCAACATTGGAAGCTACCGCCAGCAGGCACCAGGAATTTGCTGGATCGAATGCTGAACATACCCTCCCCAGATCCACCTTCAACTTGTCAACGTTCCTATATAACGAACAAGATATCAGGCGAGGGGTCCTTCCACCAATCCTCGTTTTCAAAGGCCATACCGATCAGCAAGGTCATAAGAGTAAACACAGTCTTGCAAATGATGTAACACCAGCTCACCCTGTAGTCTCGTACCGATGGCATCACATATATTCGACTTCATTATCAGTTATCATGAGCCTGGCAAAGCAACGCCACATGCACACACTCTTGGACATATCCCTTGAGAATCTTATCCCAAGGTCGTAAAGTTTGTTCTACGGAAATCCCGTACATTCCACAAGTTGGTGGTATCTTTCAGGGGGGATAGAGTCCCTCCAACCTAGGCTGTATCGCCGGGCGACCTCCATTGGTTATTCTTTCCTCCTTGCCTATCCCCCTCCCATTATTCGAAGCTCCCGTCCTGGGTCCGGACAAAGGGCTAGCCCCAGGTGAGGTTGACGGTGATCTCGCTGTAGCGGTCACAGTACACTCACCCCTCTCAGAATTAACAACTCCCAATCCTCCTCCTGTGCCCCAGCCCAATCCCATTGGCGTACTAGTGACAATCTGCGGCAAAGGCTTGAATTGCGGTGTACTCAACGGGTGATACGCCTTCCATATATCCCCGAACCTCTCAGCGTCCGATTTGCTTTCGCCGCTTGTCGTATTACCCCCGCTGCCCTCACCCGACGTCGTGATCGACGAAGGTCTTTTATCGTCCGTCATCTCGCTGGTATGGGATATGGCAGGTGATGAAACGGCTGGGCTGGGACTCATCGAATCCAGTTGAGGTGAAAGCGTTTCTTTCGATACACTTCCTGCACTTGACCGTGAGAATTTTCTGATAGAGAAAGTGCTTTTCTTTCGTTCCGGTTGCTGCATCGATGGCGTCTTGTCTTCTGGACCTGAACATGATAAGCCGGTGGTCTGAGTGGAAGGCGTGCGTTCCCTTTTCTTTGCCATCCCGGGCACGACGATTGGGGCACTCTGTTTTCTTGTCTTCGGCGGCGGCGTAAACTTGAGCAGCACCAAATTCGCCGGGCCCGACGAATCTACTTCGGCAAGCGTGACCCTCCCAGCATTCTCATCAACCTCAACCCGTCGACCAAACCTATCCAAGTCCCACTCCCACTGCCTCTCCTCTCTGGCCAGATAAGTCAACTTGGTGACTATGTGTTCCGATGCCTTTTCTTCCCTCTTTCGCCAAAGCCGAACAACCTTTCCTTGGGCATGCAGCTTTCCTCTGTACAATATCTCTTCGGCGTAAAACCGATCAAGTAATTCGCGCTCTAACATGCGAGCTATAAAGTCTTCGCGGTGCGCAACAGAGTCGAATTCGTATTTCGCGTGGAGGAAATAGACCTCGTGGCCCTTTCCTTTCTGGACGACGGTTATGGGGTGCGCGTCGAGGAAGTGAACTTGTTTGTCAGAGAGGTTGTCGTCTTCGAATCTGAGGCAGCTGCGAGGGATCCGATGCGTAATCTCGAGGTGGTGGTTTGCGGTCTTGCGCTCGTAGTGGATCAGACGGGTGGACTCGTCTCGCTCGAGGACGCAGAGGTATTTGACTTTGAGAGGACCGACGATGTTGACGCCGTTGGGTGACTGTAGATATAACGTTGCAGGTAGCTCATGGCCTTTCTTTGAACTGGTCTTGTTGGCTGCGGTAGAGCCTGGCTCGACGTTTAGTCGTTGACTGCGACTTGAGCTCGCTGGTTGCACTCCTGTCGGGGTGGTGGTCGAGGAGCCCGCGGGCAGAGGTGGAGAGCTCAGTGTTATCGGGGAAATGGGAGACACAATACTTTGCGAATGAAAGGATTAGAAATGCTAAGGTTTGCATTGTGCTTCTTGAAATACTCACCTGGCTCGATATCGCCTGTCAACCCTCATACCCAGGGCCATCAACTCATCCCGCAGCTCATCATTTATTTTCCCGAGTGTCTCCTCCGCATCCTCAGGCCAGAAGAACTGAAGGACTTTATTCGGTTGTCGTTTCTTGATATGGGATTTAAGCGACTCTTCGGCGAACAAGATCAGCTCCCATAACCTCTCTTTTTCTCGGTCCGATGCGGATTCTATCAAGTGGCTGTCGTTGAGGTCTTCGAGAATACGCTCAAGTCGTTTGACCTGTCGCGGGGCATTCTGCCGGGTACCAAAGTTGAGAATAAAGTTGGCAACGACTTTGGTTAGCTGCGCTGCCGCTGCAATACCACCGAGAATCTCGAGGCCAGACATGTCGACATGTGCAGCTTCGGCCGAGAACCCGGCCCTTGGGCACAGGGATTTGTGCGATCTTTTCTTTTGCTCGATGACAGAAAAAGTGGATGAAACGTGCAATAGCAGAAGGCTCGCAGCATATAGCTAAGTAATACTACGTATCGGCCCAGTAGCATGGGCATGGAGCTGTCGACGCAAGCAACCGTTGGAAAATGACTGGATCAGCATGAGACAGAAGGAGATCAGTGGGACGGGAGGGATGCGAGCACGCGAGGACACTGTTGGACAGGGTCGCCTTTCTCCTGCATCCTGGCTACCCCCACGGCAAGACACGTGTGCCATGGGCAGGGGGCTAGGCAAGTAAGACCTCAGGAAAAGGAGGCTCGCATGCCCGCCCGCAAGACGAAGAGCTCCGGAATCAACCGTCCCGCTGAGGCAACCTGACGAGTCACGAGTGTGCCTTGATTGCCCTCTCCTCTGGTTCGCCTTGGCCGCCAGACGAGTCACTGATCACTGTGACTGGGCAAGAGGCAACCGGGTACGATACGAGAGGAAAGCCCTGGGGGCGCAAGGCATGGTCTATTTTGACTCCAAATTTCCGAAAGAAGAATGTCGGCAGCGAAAAGGATGGCTCGGTGGACATATCCTAGGCCCATTTGGTACCCGAACATTAATTCAAGAGGAATAAAACAGCCAGGGCTGATTTTGAAGGTGTGTTGTATGCATCCGATGCTAGACGTTAGACGACCCCCGTGGGCAATTCTAGCCTTGTGGTAGGTCGAATGTTGTGTTGATGCGCATTCATCCCCACAATTAACCGCCCCGGGTTCGCGAGCTGAGCGGGTAATATGCAGTGCTTATTATCCCCTGAGTCCCATTCAACTGAAGGACTGGCTATGTCATTCATCTTGTCTGATCTTGTTCTAGAGTTGAGAAAACAAACAATGCAAGCAATGCCAGGACTTTGAACATCTCTTTTCCCTCTTTGCATTGAACATTGTCCCTTGTTAGCCGGACCAAAAATGGCACCAGAAGTTAAATCCGTTACCCAGTTCTGGGAGCCGCTGAAGGTTGAGGCGGATGCCGGGCATATCCGGGTTAGTCCCGCTCTTTACCCCTATTTTGGTTGTCCCGCTATAACCCTAACCCCGAACGCCGCCACTGACATGATACTGTCCGACAATTCCAATGTTTACAGGAAAGACAACGACGAGATGACAGGATAGCAAGAATCCTCGACCAAATTGGCTTTAGCTGGCGGGTATATCTAGTTGCGTTCCTCGGCTTCTTGGCCTCCAGCTGGTCCCTCATCGCCGTCACCATCATCACCCCGGCCCTCTACTTCATCTATGATCGACATGGCCAGCTTGATGCATCCAACGCCGGGCTAGTCCTGGACATGGTGACACTAACAGCTACTGTCGTGGGCATGGTGGTGTTTGGACATGTTGCCGATAGAGTCGGTCGCAGCGCCATGTACGGCTTCGAAGTCATCATCGTCATGGCTGCCATTGGGGGCGCGGCATTTGCCAGTGCGGGTTACATCATCCCTCTGGGAAGTTCCTTGAACATATACGCATCGTTGTCCTGTTTTCGCTTCCTGCTCGGTTTGGGAATTGGTGCCGAGGCAAGTCTTGTTTACCGTTCCCCTGGTTACCGCCGAGCCCCTGAACCCCTGACCCACCAAACAAACATATCCATACTAACCCGTCTCTCC
Source organism: Rhypophila decipiens (assembly GCA_033297075.1). Lineage (NCBI taxonomy): Eukaryota > Fungi > Ascomycota > Sordariomycetes > Sordariales > Naviculisporaceae > Rhypophila > Rhypophila decipiens. The sequence continues at coordinate 6,698 of MU858356.1, read as the reverse complement.
CACCACTTCAGTACCCAATGAGTGCCGTCATCGCCGCAGAGTTCGCACCGACAAAATGGCGCGGCATAATGCTAGCCGCCGTCTTCCTAGCCCAAGCCATCGGGCGATTACTCGCCTACGGCATCGGCCTGGGAGCTCTCCGCGGCCTGAGCAGCTCCCTGAACTTCTCCTCGCCCGTCACAATCGAGCAAACCAACCTAGCCAAGGTCCAAATGGACATCTTCTGGCGTCTCGAGCTAGCACTAGCCGGGATCCCCGCCATCTTTGCCATCGGCTTCCGCCTGTTCATCCCCGAGACACCTCGCTTCTATTCCGCCGTAAAGCGCGACATCAAAAAGGCCCGTGAATCACTCACCATGCTCGGCTCGCGCTCTCCAGAGATGATAGCCGACATCGAGCGAGTCATGGTCTCCAGGCCGAGTGATACCCTGTCCCTCTCCTCCGACGCGCACCAAGGCTCCTGGTTCAAGATGGCCAAAGAATATTACTTCGGCCCTGCTAAAGGTTGGAAGCTACTGACTGCCATATCCGTACAATGGCTCCTCCTTGACATAGTGTTCTACGGCGTCGGCCTCGATAGCCCGGGGACTCTAGCTGCTTTGTGGCTAAACTCCAAACCCCCAGCTGGAGATGACTGGCCTGACAAACCGCAATGGAACGATGACCGGGGAAACCCAGACGCTACTATAGTCGCCACAATAGAAAGTAACCTGGTCCGCACCCTGCAACTATCTTCCATATCAGCATTAGCAGGTTCAATCTTGGTAATCCCTCTCGTCCAGCTGGTTTCTCGAAAGACGCACTACCTGGCCACAACTTCAATCCTGAGCTTGCTATTCGCCTGCATGGCAATCTCGGTTTCCCAGACTTATGCAACCCCGCAGAACAGCGTTAGCATGGTCTTTTACGCCCTGGCACAGTTCATGTTCAACTTGGGGCCAAATACACTAACATTTATTCTGGCGGCTGAAATCTTCCCAACAGAAGTAAGAGGAACTAGTTATGGGATTGCGGCGGCGTTTGGAAAGATTGGGGCGATTATTATCAGGCCTGTCATCAAAGGCAAAGACAAAGACGGGCTGGTCCCTCTTTTGGCCGCATTTTCTGTTGTGCTGGCTATCATGGCTTTGTTGGTTTGGATTGAGCCTTTCGGGATTGGATTCCCCAGGGTTCAGGTAAATAGAGGGACGGCTGCAAAGAAGGAGGGAGAAGAAGGAAATGGGCAGAATGAGATCGAGAGTGGATTCTGGGGATGGGTAAACCGTTGGCTCCTGGAAAATAAGAGTTTGGAGGATATTGCGCCTTGGCCCCTTGATGGTGCTGCACCTTTACCGACGCCGGCAGAGACGCCAAGTGGTGGTGGTGATTCGGGTACTACTGCAGTTGTGGTGGCCGATGGAGGAGACAGTGAGAGCGTGAGTGAGAGTGAGTCTGCTTCTCGTCGCTCTGCCGATGATGAGATTGAGCATGTGCACGTGCTTGTTGGGAATGGGTCACGGGGGGACGAGGGAAAGAATATGCCAGCGCTGTTGTTGCCTGGACCTGCTATTTAGGGTAACTTTGAGTTTCTGGGAAAGTCTTTCGTCCTGTATAATATATTATCTCTTATCATGTTGGTAGATATAGGTGTTGAACTGTTGATGAAACTGCTCCGAGGCGTTAAAGATACATTTGTTGCAAATGGAACATGTTCAAAAGTATTGAGATAACCTAACAGTTATATTCATCACTTCGTCAAGGTATATACCAGACTGGCCCGCCTTGGGCATATACATGCCCTACAATCATTACTATATGTACACTCGAGACAAAACAAAACATCGTATCAACAACACCTTCGCTCTCGATTAAACCACAACCCTTTTCATTGCCCAGTATTACCCATTATGATCCTGTAGTTGCAAACGTTTGAAGAAATACAAGCCGATCTCGTCCACTTAAATTTGGAGGAGGACAGCAAATGCACCAGCGGCGAGGGCAACACCCACCGACGCGACGCCCATACCGGCAGCGCCAGCGGAGACAACGGTAGGAGTAGGAGTGCCGCTTCCAGACATGGTAGGAGCAGGCATCGAGCTGGAGGGGGTGCCAGACGGGGTAGAATCGCCGCCACTGGCGAGGTTCTTGGGGATGAGGACACTATCATCAAAAACCAGGTTAGCATCTCAACAAAGGGGGCAGTACGAGGGGGAGATAGAACGTACCCATCAATAACATGAACAACGCCATTCTTGACCAAAACATTGGGCATGACGACCTTAGCCTCGTTGACATAGACGGATCCGTCGCGAATGGTGAGCTTGATCTCCTCGCCCTGGAGGGTCGCGACCATGGCGCCGTCCTTGATGTCAGAGCTGTAGACGACTGCGTCCGAGACAACGTGGTAGCCCAGCACAGCGGTCAATTGCTCGACGGTGAGGTTGGCAGCTGTCTCGGCGATGGCCTCAAAGGCTGTGTTGAGGGGCGCAAAGACGGTCAATTGCTTGATTCCCTCGAGGGGCTCGACCAGCTCGGTGGTGGTGACTGCTGTTGTGAGGGACGAGAGGTCGGGGGTCGAGGTCAGGACGGTGGTCAGGTTGGATGGGATGGTCAGGACCTTGTCGATGATGTGCAGGGTTCCGCCGGTGAAGTTGAAGTCCTGTTGCAGAGATTATTAGTATGGAGTGGCAGATCGTTGTGGTAAGAAGGGAGGAACATACAGCGCCAGTAACCTTGGACTCGGCACCGCCGCCGCTAAAGATGGAGACACCATCGCTGCTGCCCCGGACCTCGACGCGCTGGCCGCCTTCAACGGTAGTGAAGGTCTCGTTGGTGAGAAGGGTAGGCACGAAAGCGGGGCCGGGAAGCGAGGTCAGGTCGCCGGCGTAGTAGGTGCCGTTTACAACGTGGTACGAGAGGAGGGCAGGAACAATGCCGGGGTCAGCCTGGACGGCGGCGGCAATGGCGGGATCGCTGAGGAGGGTGGTGAAGGCCTCGTTGCTGGGGGCGAGGATGGTGATGTCCGAGAGGCCGGCGACTGCGCTCAGAAGGTCGGGCTGGCCTTGCAGGAGGCTGATGAGGGTGGAAAGGGAGCTGTTTTGCGCCGTCAGGACCTCGGTGAGGGTTTGGCCGAGGGCCAATTGGGCCGCAACGACGGCGAGGAAGGTCTTGGAGAGCATCTTGTGGGTTTAAGGGGTAAAGTTCAAAACAAGAGGGTTAGGGTTTATGGTGGTGAATGGAACTGTACTCTAGACTCTGGCAAGTAGATCAGGACAAGTAGTAAAGATTGGACTGATGACGAAATTATACAGACGAGATATCGAAGGAGACCAAACCGTCTTATATCAATGTCCTCGCGCCCGCCCAGGCCTGCTTCCATAATCTTCTGTCACAAAACCCATCCATCGTGAATTATTCAGCCATAACCACGATGACAGGCATAAATCCACGATGGTCTAGATTGGGACAAGAAATTTCTGGGGTAACATGAATCGCAGACGACGAAACCATGGCAGCAGGACCCTTGGCAGGTACTTTGCCAGGTGGCCGGGCATGTTGTTGTGGATTTTGTCAGGAACGACAAAGCAGCAAAGGGGCGCGTTGGTTGGTAGGGTGACCAATCAGGGGCCGCCAATGGGCCCATCGTCACTTGGCGATCGAGCTACAAAGTGGGGCCCCTGTCGCCATCTTGGCAGATCGGGCTGTGCATGGGGACGTCTGCCGGGACGGCTTTGTCGACGCTGTCGATTTTCTCTGGTCCAGCTTCCGATTTGGGCCATGTTTGCTTCGGTTGTCATAGCCTGTCATGAAAAGGCCGTGTCGATGCAATGTAACCCAACATTGTCTGGCACCACTTTATTTGCAGGACGAGGGCTAATATCCGCTTCATGACGTATGGCTGCCGTTCACCGAGGTTCGCTTCAAACGTGCCTGCATCGGCGAGGGTGGGTCGATGTGGTTGGGATAGAGTACTCGATCGGGAGGAATGCGAAACCGAGATGGATGCCACACGATCGTTTGCGGGGAAATTGCACGGATGGCGCGGAGTTGCTCAAGAAGGATACCATTGAGCAGGATCAGGGGCAACCGAGGAGAGGGAGAGGACGGTGCACTGGGACGGCACACACCTGCGGGAGATTGCCAGGCACAACTGGTCCTTTGGGAGCTAATAAGGTCTACTTCAGCGGTGTGGCTTCATCGGAATATTGACGGCACCAAGACTGTGTTGAGGCTGATCAGATAGAGCCAAAAGAGAAGGTAGGTTATAATTTTATGGAAAGGGAACTCTGAACTCTAGATGTTCAACAGGATCCTGGAACAAGGGATACATGTCGATACTTCCTTTCTTCGTTGTGTATTGTCAGCTGTGTGGTGACTGGGTCGGTCCAAATCTTTGTGCAAGCTACACAGCTCGGATGCAGGGCCGCGGATTTCCTGCTCTGCTGAGCCTTCCTATTGCCGCCTGTCACGGATGTGAACGTGAAACGGGAGGAAATTGCCAGAACTCGATGGCCTCATATCAGCATGGTTAGAGTGTGATCTCATCTCGGAACGAACTCGGGGATCGAGATGCTCGGGAAAGTAAGTAGTCCGAGTGTACTTATACACACTATACGTGTATTTAGACTCGACATTCTCGTCAAGTTCTCCACATGCTCAGGCGAACGCTGTTTCTTATTAACCAAAGGGGAAAGGCCTTCGGGAAGAAATTCCTCCGGCTTCTCGTAGCGTCGTCGTTGAGGCTCAAGCTCGAGCCGCCAACGGTTCGCGATAGGGTTCCTGCATATAGTAGTATATGACACCTGTAGGGTTCTCTCACTATCGCCATGCTCCACACCCACTCAAAAATACCTTCATGTCGACCTGGAGCTGATAAGGAGCCGATTCAACCTTGGCTGTACAGTATGAGATACTGTGTCGGAGTTTGAGATGTGGTGCGGGGGTTAGGGAGTACAGGCCGACTCACTCCAATTGAGCCAAGCCGGAAGTACCGCTTATCCGTTATGCTTACACAGTGTGAACCGGCCCGTCCTCATAGGCGTTATGCTGATGCGGGCGAGGTGATACAGATATGGAGGATGGAAACTTCTCAAAGGTCTGCAGATTTCTAATCTGCGACTCAAACACCGGTCCTCCTAGCAGGCATTCATCGTTCGAACTAGCGACATGACACCTCAGATGAGCACCGAGAATCGGCCCCGAACTCGGCAGCGAAAGTCCAAGCCAGCACCGGTGCTCGAGATTCCAGACATTGAGGAGAATGCAGCCGAGAGAAAGCGATTGCTGAATGTTCTTGCTCAGCGGAGATATCGTATGTCGATCCAATGCCTGAAACACGGAATCTCCATGGCCCCATCTGACAATTGAACACAGGTCAACGCAAACGTGAGCTCCGCCGGGATACTGCTTCTACAAGCCCAAGCGACAACCTGTCACGGCATGCTCACAATGCGGCGTTACCGAGCGAGTCCAATTCAGCAGATGACGGGACCACATCAGCAGCATCGACGGAACAATACATTGACCAGGCTATGCATGGACGCCAGTTTGTCCATCTAGGTTCAGACAACGGGAATATGGACTCGCTACTCAAGGCCGTCGAGTCGCTTCCAATTGACATGGCCAACTTCATGACCGATCCGCAAGGTTCACATAGTGCCCCTGACATCAACAATGATCTTCTTGCCGCCTTTGACCCACCAAACCCTCTCTTCGACACGCTATACAACACAACGCCAGTGACCACTCCTTCCTTGACACATTCACCAGACTCTGACCCGACCTCAAACTCGCTGGTCGCTGCCTGCGAGTCCTTTCCCGACAGCTACCTGCTCCCAATGCCCGAACTGACTCTTCTCCGCGCTCTTCTCCGCATCGCCGTCCGCCTCAACGCCCACGCAGTCTGGGACATGGCCGCCAACTCGCCCTTCAACAGCAGCCCCGACATATCATGGACATGCGACCTCCCGGCCGCATGGAAACCGACACCTCTGCAAATCACGACCCCGCATCACCCGCTGATCGACCTCCTTCCGTGGCCTTCGGTGCGCGACAAAATGCTGAGTATGCTTACACTACCATCATCATCGACAACTTCTTGTCGCGCTGCCGAGTTGTTGAGCCGAGGCGACGTTCAGCATCATCAAGCAGAAGAAGGGCTGCCTAAGCCGGCAGTGCTACAAGATTGTGAAGATGGTGTGCCCCCTTTGGTAGGGTTCATATATGACATGGAGGACGGGGCCGGGGGGATCCGTATCTGGGGGGATAATCCGTACCAAGGGGACAATTGGGAGGTCGGACAGGTTGTTTTTCAGAGGTGGTGGTTCTTGTTTGATCGGCCCGTTGTGGAGAGGAGTAATTATCTGAGAAGACTTCGAGGGGCGGATGTTTTGCAGTGCGGGTGAGACGAGTTAGGTAATATACCGTATCTACTGAAAGGAGAGAAATAGTCTAATGACAGAAGAGCCTTAGTCGTTGTTCAAACAAGGAAATAGTGGACCCTCGTCGGTCCCGCAGCCGATATTTGGTGGACGCTAGTCCCTGTGTGTCACTAGACCAATTCCCTCTCTCAGTGGATACGGTAATGAAAATGGGGGAGAAAGAGATTAATGGCGGACATATGATGCATGCACCATACCTCCAAGTACAGCAAGCCAAATCAACTGCAATTAGACTAGCAACGGCCAAGCAACAGCGGACAAGGCTTCCGGAAGGGGTGG